>OY747702.1:34236179-34476179 GCA_963556495.2 Valencia hispanica | reverse complement strand
ATGGGTATGGAATGTTTGTGAAAACTATACATAAAGACAAATTTACATGCATGAAATGAAATTCTCTGTCAAAGTCTGGAAAAAAGATTATACATACAATTTTTATAGTTCACACTAACTGATTAATTTACAAATACTGACATTACGTGATGAACTGTGCATTCAAGCATTTTCCATGACCCTGCTACTGAGTGTGTACCTCCTTTCTCTTTACACTATTTACTGTTTAATGGAAAACATAGCGCAAAAATATAGCTTAGTCCACAAGGTGTAAATTCATTCAACCTTTTTAATTTGCTCAAAACAATGAAATGTTATTGATCATCATGGTATCAAGAAAACGTAATAAAAGAAAAAGAACCTCAACATTCTATGCGACATTCTGTGCTGTTTTTTTCTTTATGTATACAGGTGACCTTGCTAAATACTGTGAATACTTTTTATCAATAAAAGTATTTTGTTACATAACCAGCTATTCTGCTACTCAAACAAAGATTGGCTGACTGAATGGTATCTCTCTAACTTGCAGATTCTTAAACTTTGGTGATACAATAAAAAAAAGTTTCTTTAGCCTCAAGGATTTGACATGAATATTTATCGAACAAACCACAACATGCTTATACGGATTATTTTCTTCATAGTTCTATCTCTATTCAAAGTCCATATAAGTTTAGTCTTAAAAGACTTTGAGGGGATTTTTTTCATTTCTCTACAAGGTACTTGATAAAAAAGACAGGTCTTAGAAAATGGTCAGGCATTTTCTGATATCGGAGTTTTTTTCTTTGCCCCCAAGGACATCTCCCCCTGCTGCCAGGATCTGTCAAGCAGGGGCATCTCAAAGTAAAGAGGTGAAAGGACACCAATTAGAAAGCCATTCACGGCTAAGAGAGCCAGTGGCACAGCTTGCCACAGGAAGTGGGATGTCTGACTTCCTGCATGGGGTCACAGCTGTTTGTGGGGAGGTTACTGCTACAAGCCAATACATGGTACAGTTTAGCATCTGATGAGGCAGGCCTCATTTGAATAGCAAGGAGCCATCTCAATGTCACCAATAAATTTACATGATTTCTTTTCTGTTACAGCGGGGATCAGAGTGAGGGACTTTGCTGGAATTAGGGGAGCATGGTAAAGTCAAAAGAGCGACCAGCTCTTTTCAGGTTGGCTAGCTTTAATGCAAAGATTATTTAAGTGTATTAAAACAATTGCACATCTTGTTGCCGAAACACACCAAGCTGGAGACATAGTAGACATAAGATCTAGAGTTGCTTCTAGTCCAATGAGTGGAGAATATCTGTCAATACTATTATTTTTCATTTCAGATTAGTTTTACTTAAACCTTTAGTTTTTTTTGTCCTGGTGTTGTACTGTAAAAATTAAAAGGAATAAACTACCATATGTTGTCTGCTATACTGCTGCTAAAACGAAGGAAGGGGTTGAGGGACAAAATGGAATTGTAATTAATTTAAATTACATTTTTCTTCTTCTTTCAACTCTGGATTCATTGAGTTTTAAAATTTTGCTAAAATACCTTGAGGAACAATTTCATCCAGTGGAAAAAAATATTTCTCAGTAACTGTGTCATTTAATTTGCCATTCTGTTGTCTTAATAACTGATGAGCACACCTGGCATTGTAGATGTGAGAGACTGAGATAACAGCTCACTGAAATAGTAGTTTCCTCTACTATAGTGAAGCAAAGTCAAAAATGTGGTGCTGATTTTTTTCAACCCTGTGTCTGAATTTTTAGCCTCAATTTTATATGTATAGTTTCTTACAAACTCAAATATTAGTAGAAGGCAAAGATATCTTTCTGTTGATCCTCGCCTGGCCCAAAGTATTTATGTAGTTATCATTGATGTGGGGTGTGAGAATTTGTGTTGCTGTGAAACCTTGAGCTGTGATTTGCTTCAATATGTCCTTTGTTTTTTCTATATGTGGAAAATTGCCCTTTTCCTAGTGTTATAATTTATCACTTTTCCTGCTTGAGTGGCTCAATTTAAGATATTTTATTTTAATGAGAGGTTGTCAGTAATGTAACCTGGTTTGCTCTTGAAGTTTACTGTGTTGTGGTATATTTAGAAATCTTGTCATCAGGCCAAATTTACGGCTTCTAAAGGCTGCCATAACTATCAAATCACAATTAGATAAAAAGTTCATTTTTAATGTTTTTTGTAATTTGTTTTCCAGTTAAACAATGATGTCAATGCAAATACTTTACTTCTGTGAGTAGCTATTTTAAACATAAGTAAGGTAATTAAGAGTTTCAAAGCACCTTTCTTGGCACATATGAGATTGGTGTATCTTTACCTGAGGTGGTGAACAACTGGAAGCTTCTTGCAGATGAGAGCATGTGATTGGCTCCTGCTATGAGCAGCTGTCTAAAATGCCCATATTTGGGTTCAACCCAATTACATCCTCTGATCCCCAGTCACTGGGCTGATGCAGTCACAACCATTAATCTCCCTGGCTGAGCAATGCGCAATGTGTTAACAGCCAAGAACCCCCCCAGCCCCCAACAAGGTTCAAAGTCGTGCCAATCATATTGACTTCTTTGACTCCGATGTTCCCTTGAGCTCATCAAGATTATGGACAAACCTCTGATGACTGTGAAAAACACATAATGCGCAGTACACAGGAAATGTTCCATTCAACCTTGTCAAGCTTGGACCAAGGTTTAGGACAGAATTATGGCATGAGTGTTGCTGGTGTGCATTGCTGGCAAAAGCAAGGAGAAAAAGTAAAATAATAAAAAAAAGGAATAAAAAAAACACTTGTACGCATTTGGATCTGGGATGGTAAAGACAGAATATCCTGGAGCTGTGACAAAAACCAATTCCAAGAAATCATTTTCAAAAGAGACAGTTGTAAACAGTGGACAGGTTTTCTTTTGCAGCTGCCGATTTCAAAGAAAAGAAAGTCACCTTCAGCTTGGCGTTTGCTTCAGGCTCTCTGGACAAAGAAAAAGAATAAAAGAAACCATTATACTACGTAAATTTTCTAACAGTTTCAGAGGTGAAAAAACCTTTTATCTAAGCCGTTACCTCTGTGCTTCTATAACATCAGGTTGTTCTGACCACTGATTTACTTGTATAACAGTGATCCATGCTTATAACTGGGGGAATAGAGAGCAAGGCTAATTTAAAATTAGGGTGATGGTTTAATCAAGGCCAGAATTACATGGACCACAAGTTCCAGTTTGGTGAGCCTTTTCTGTTCACAGAGATTAAGGGAGGAGTAGGGTTGTTCCCCATTGTTCCTTTGAGAAAAGAAACTCATTTGCTTTGAACGATAAATGGCATAAATCATGCCTCCTAATCCTTTTACCAATGACACGTAATACAAATTGTCTCTCACTTACAGATCAGACAAAAGAGACGAAGAGAATTTGTGGATCTAGTTTGTAGTGTGATCCTTTTTTAGCGGTGGACTTTTACCAAAATCTGCAGAATTAAAGTGTCTGTGCACATTATTGCTCTCTGCACAGCACCAACAATAAAACTACAATACCAAACATTTTTTATAATGAGTAAAATATGGATGGCCTATTTAAACTGACTTTTTCCTTAATAGGCCAGCTTTCTTCAGGTTTTAACTTTGCCCTAGCTTGGGTCTATTACACACCTTTCTACCCCAGTCTTCAAACACCATATGATTCATTTACCCATGGGAAGAAGGTTGACATTTAGCTTTGTGTTTGCGTGTGCTCCATTTTAATTCCCATGACAGGGGTGACTTTAGAAAACATGTGAGCATCTGAATATATAAAGGAAAACAGACATAAAAAGGGTATAAAAATCCCCCTGTGTTCATATTCTTTATCAGAAAGATTTATGAGATGGATTTTTTATTTCCAGTGTTTTTGACATTTGTTGTTTGAAAAAAAGCTCTAACAAAAACAATGCATACACAAGGTCTAGCAAAACTATCAACAATCCTTGATTATTATTTCCCACATTACAATCACAAATTTCAGTGTTTTTATTTGACCAATCCATGAAAAGTAATGCAAAATTGGGAAATTAAGGTGAAAGAAAATGCATGGTTTTCCTTTTCTTCCTTCAAATAAAAAAATTAAAAGAGTGGCGTACATTTATTTGAACCTACCTTTGAACACTCAACAAAACTCTACAAAGTATGGACTCGAGTTCCCCCACACTGCAATCAAAGCTGCAAGTATTCTGAGGCATATCTTCCAGGTTTGGACATCAAGAGACTGAGATTTTAGCCAAATCTACCAAATGGATGAAGAACATCTATAAGCGTGTTTCCACTATTGAACCTTCAGGGTAATTTAACCAGATCTTTTTCTGACAGGGTTGGCCCACCCCTCTCATGTCTCCATACACGATCTGCCCTTTAAGGAATCCGTTAAGTCATCCACTTATCACAACCTTTTCAGCAGCGAGTAGCATCACTTATTAGTGCAAAAAGGCGCCCACAGCAGCTGAAATAACAAGAGATCGACATGGAAGAAGCAGGACATGTTGCTGGGTTTTTGTTTGCTGTTATAAACTGCTGTGCCAGTGTTTCTTCTGACTTTCACAAAGCCAGATATTTGGCGACGTCTGCTCATTTCCCTCTGAATTACAATCAATCAGTATGAATTAACCCCAGGTTTTGACCAGCAACTCGATCGGGCCATTCCGAGTACATACCAAGTGTTACAACATTTTTCGTTACCATCCGATTCTGTGACTCTGAGTGGCGCTATTTCATTAATTCTTCTATAGGTCACCAATTGTGACAGTAGTTGCTCCTGTCATATTATGTGACCCCTGCATCACTCATTAAAGAAAGATTTTGAGAGGGTTGAAACTTTTTTAGGTGACAGTGTATGCGTAGCTAAGATACAAAATTCACAGTTTTTGAGTGTAAAGGTGACAGAAGGACAGTGGCTTAGAGGTCACCAATTCTAACAGCTTACAGGTCCCATCATATATTGCGACTCTTCCATACCCTTTGCAAAACAATGTTCACTTCATATCAGATTTTAATAATGGCATTAAGGAGTTTTACAAAGTGCCACTACGTTCGTCCATAAGGAATAAGTGAAACAGTGCCCCTTAGAGTCACAGAATCTGATGGTCACAGAAAATGGTGTAACACCAGATACTGGTACTCCGCTGGTTTCTGAAATGGCTTCGAAAATGGCCCTGTCAGCCTGGCCTGGTGTAGTGGAGACACTGTCATACTGGGAAGGTCTGGTCAAATTACCCTAAAGTTTCGAAAGTGGAAACGTGCCTTATGTGTCATGTTTTGAGGCAATCTTCTGAACCACATGCAGAAGACAATTATCAAAGTTTAATGGAGTTTTCAAAACAAAGTAGATGGTGAGATCTGGGTTTGGAGAGTTCCTTTAACACAGGCTGGTGGTACACTGTGAGGGAAAAGTTGAAACGTGGATAGAGAGAAGGATCTGGAGAATCTTGAGTAATGTGAGTTAATTAAAAGGTAGTTCTGGTCAGGATCAGAGGATGAAAGCCAGGGAGGAATGAATAGAATGCAGTAAGTGTTGGTCTATGTGTTGAGTTTAGCCTTAGAGGAGAGTTACTGCGGTAGGCTGTAGTGTTTCACTGGAGGCGGACATTCGGGACCTTAGATGTTCCAGGAAGATAGAGCTGTTGCTTGCAGGTTGTGGAAGGAAGCAATCCAGAAGGTTAGGGTAAGGAGAATTGGGGAGCGAATACAGGGAGTATCACTGAGACGAATCTCCAGGTAAGAACTTGGGATGTAGCCTTAAAAAACAATGGATGAGGAAAGCAAAAATATATACTAAGAAGGACCATGGTGGACTAGATTTTACCCCATGGGTTGACAATCAGCCACTGGATCACTGACAGCCAGCTCCTCTTAAGCTCCAGCTGATGAGGTTGATGAGATGCAGGTGTGAACTGCTTAGAACCGCCCTGAAAGAAAACCTTCAGCCAAGTGGAAAAACACACCATACAAACACAACAACACCCAGATGCCTCACACGATGAGCATCAATTCTTAAGCTTTGCCTCAGATTCTCAGTTGAATTCAGGTCATAGACTTGGCTGTAAGTTTAGTGTTATTGTCTTAGTTAAAGGTGCACTTCTGCCCCAGTCTCAAACCCTTTGCAGCATTAATCATTTTTTTTACAATAATGTCCTGCATTTAGCTCCATCCATTTGACCTTCTTCCTCTGTCCTTCCTTAAGAAAATCATTCTCTCAGAATGGTGCTCCAAGCACCATAATTTATGGCATGGAGGGTAAGTTCACTAATGTTTTCTACAAATCTCAAAAGCATCTGTATTCATGATGAGACTGAATTACAAACACATGGTTTGTTTACTAATAAGGTGACTTCTAAAGGCAATTGGTTGCAGCACATTTCATTTAGGAGTATCACAGCAAAGGGGCCTGAATGCATATGCATGAGACACTATTCAGATTTTTATGACAAAAAAATGTTAAAACCGATGTAGCATTTTCTTCCACATCACAATTATGATCTACTTTGTGTTAATCTATCACCTAAAATCCCAATTAAAGACATTGAAGTTTATGGTTGTATTATGAGAAAATATAAAAAGTTAGGCACTTTAGTAAAGTCACTCTAAACTATCTTAAACAATGTATCTCTTAAATAAGAAAGAATGCTAATTAAACTGAAATCACTTAAACCTGATTATATCTATCTTGTTTTGTTACAATTGTTCTGACTCTGCCACCCTGCCTGTTGCCTACATGTGTTTCCTAATCTGCACCTGCCCTCCTTTCAGAGAGTTTACATCTGCGTCCTCCATCTTGTGCTTCAGGACATGTTCTAGAAGATTACATATTAGGTCAGAAGCAAGGATATATGTTTTTTTGCAGTAGGCACTTGCTGTCTGTAACATGGTGTGACCTTAGCGCTTATTCTAAAACAAACACTACAGGACACAGTGATTTTATTGACAGCCTTTCCCAGTGTGATGTCCTCTCTGTGGTTGAGAATAAAACACAAACAAATAAAGCCTGGGTGATGTGTGTTTTGTGTGTCAACAAAATCCCAGAGAATATCCGTACCTGCGGTTGGCTGTTTGTGGATCTGTAAAATAAAAGGAGATTATGTGTGTGCGCGTGAGTGGTCGACACACAGCCCGTGTAATAGATTAAGATCAGCATGTGTTTGTGTGACTTTTATTTGGATCTGCCCCTGGGTGCGCTTTTGTTAGTCCGTGAGGATCACATTGTTTTCAGAGTGCCCTGTGTGTGCCGACAACATCTGCTTTGAGCGGGTGATCCATCTCCTCTTAGCTGCCATATAACAAGTCATGAGGGATTTTACTCAGTGAATGCCCAGCACAGAGGACTCCATCATAAAATTTACTGTCTTGCAAGGACATTTTAGAGGTTGTGCTTTTTTATCTCCTGCTGCTGACTGTTAATTTGAGTTTCTCTGTTCTGTAATTACTGGACTTAAATGTATTTTTGTCTTGAGCAGAGACAAGTTTTGGATTTTCTTTTGTTTTTATCCTGTAAAAGCTGCTCTTTCAGCTGCTAATAAGATGAGCAACAGAACATGATTTTTCCTGCTGTTTATTATCATTAGTGTCATCTATAGTTGGTGCGTATTCCAGGATGTTTGTAGAGAACACAGGAACAGTGTCAGCAGTGCACACTGATAGCGTAGCAGGAGTTAAAAGTAAGCTTTCATCCCTTCTTTGGACAGAAGACTGCTTTTAAATGCCCTTGGCTTTTTTCCAAGCTTCCAGCGTCAAGCCGGTGGGTCTAACAAGCATAATGCTTTGAGGATTGACTTGTGATTCGAACCAAATTTACAAACTGATTACTATGCAAACACTGAGTCGCGTCAAGGCACAAAACGTTCATGCCTTATTTTTAACCAACAATCTTCAGAAGGTCCAGAGACGGAAATAGTGAGGATTTTGTTTTTTTTTATATTACTGTGTGAGCATCTATTTAATGGGGACCAGATGAAACTTTGATGTAATTGATAAAAGAAGCTGTTCCCCTAATCCTAATGGCACAGTTCCTTATGATCCTTTATGCACAGACTTGCAGAGGATCAAAGAAGCAGAGTCTTGCCCGGGGCAATAAAACATGTATTAAAAATGAGTTTGAAGGATATACTAACAGGATATAAATCATGCAATTTCTTCAACTGATAACTTTAGCATTGCCTGTAGTTCATAAGATTTTTTTTATCATTCACATGTATTATGCCCTAATCACTGCTGGACAAATTGTTCTTTGCTGTGATTAAATAGACAAAGTTTTGTATGGAAGGAGTATAAGGTCTTTCTGCCTCTGAGTTATTTTTCAAAGTAAATGTCACCATGGGTTTAGGTTTATTACATCTGTGAAATGTTTTCAGATGTATGTTACAACAGAGATTCAGCTATACTGCACTGTATTTCTTAATATTTTTTTCTTCATGCATTGGTAAAAATCAATTTAAATGTCTTCCTATATATTGAAGATCTGCAAGAGAAGAAAACCACGAAAGACTCAGACATTCTTCTACTTCTAACCGTTTTCTTCTCATCATGGTACATGTAAGCACTCTGAAACAACAGCACCTTTGTTTTTACCTAAATGGAGGCCAATTTATTTAAGAAAAATAGTTTTTTGTTAAACAGAGTATCAATTTCTTTGTGTTTTTGAAGGGATCATAGACAGTCTTATGCCGTGTTCACACCGCACGCTTTGTCGCCGTCAAAAAATGCTCACAAAGTGACTAGTTTGTATGCCTATACATTTTTAAGCTTGAAGCTTTCAAAGCCTGCCACTTGCTGAGCAAAAAAAAAGAGTGCGTGGGCGGGGCTTCCTCTGTTGCCAGATGTTTTAAACAGTGGCGGATCATATTGAGAAAGTGGCATGGCTTTATTTGCTATATAAAGCAAGACAACGTTGTCGCCAGGCGCATCAGCGCCGATTGTGGATACACCCCATTCTTGAGAGGCGTTCTGAGTTTGGAGAGTTTAACCATTTGCTCCAGGAGCTGCATATGGATGAGGTGCTGCCGCTCCATTCAAGAAATGTGTAGTGACGTCACTACAGTGAGACGCTCTGATCGGTTGATGCTCAGGGGACAGAGCTGAAAGTTCAACTAGCTCAACTTCTGCGTTGCTGGATTTTGCTGCTTTGAAACTTGGAAAGCAGCAAAAGTTTCAGAAATTGCTGCTGCCAAACCACACAAAGCACCTCGGAGAATCTGACGGCCTCAACCACAGACTTAACATGTAATCTTGCTGTTCTGGGCGGTGACGTTTTGGGCGGTGTGAACAGGCCTTTAGGCTGAGAATATACTTGCTTTTTAACCTCACATTGACACACAGCAGACTGCCTCTTGCACTGCTTGTAGTACTGGAGAATTCCGCTAGGGGGCAGAGCACAGAATTTAGACCAGATAGAGTGCCAGATTTGTAGGTGGTAGAAACAAAACAAACATGGCGAACATGGGAGATCATCATCTGGTTAATTGTCAGATTACGTCAGAAAAAAGATGGCAACAGTGTCCTTGATGTATGTAAGACCAACTTCACTGCTATTGTTGCTTGTTTTTCTATTGCCTTTGCTGGCGTTGACCCAGGGTACCTACAGCTGGTCAAATAGCGCTCTACACTACCCCTACCGGTTACTCATATATTGCAGCGTGTGAACGCGTTGTGTTAATTTCAGAGGATGCTTTAAACGACTCTTCAAACAAACTTAAGTTACGTGGGGCAGCCATGAAAAACACACGTATACGTGATTTAAAGCAAGTATATTTAATCCCTTACTGGTCACCTTGTCAGATCAAGTTTCACTATTTTTATTTTTTTTTTACAAACAGAATCGATTAAAATAAACAAATATGAACAGCATTATTAGCAATTCAGCAAAGTAAAGAACGGCTTACTTGAACATAAGAGAGAATATAATGGCTTATTTATTTATGAGCTTAAGTAAAAATGATATTATACAACCTTTTAATGCCTACTTCAAATACGGTACTCACTCTTCTGTGCTATAATTTCATGTTTTTTCTGGTATGCATATTATTCTCAACATGAATCTCTAAAAAAAGTGTTGGTTAGGGGAGCTTAAGAGAACCTTAAGGCATTCAATAATGATAAAACTACACTGTTCAAACTGTTAAGTGAGGCTACATTTTTGGTTGCTTTTGCATCATACACTGTCTAGCTGCTACAAAATTTGGTTTTGTTTCAAAAGTCTAATTTTCTAAATAAAGCAGTTTTGCTTTGCAGCACATGGTCAATCTGCTTATTTAATTTCAAAACTAAAAAAAAAGTCTATCATAGCTTATAATCTACCCACTGGAAACTTTTTCTGATAGAATTCCTCTCATAAGAATGTGATAATATACATTATTAAGAGGATAGGTTCTGTCTTTTAATTCTGGCAGCACTTCACTTTGACAACTAAACTTGAAACACATTGATTCCTCTGCCGCCATGAGCAGGGCTTAGGATAAAAAATGCTGCAAGTGATGAACAGTAAAAGATTTTGAGCTTTACTGAAAACATTCAGGGTTTAAGCCCTGTAAGCCGGACCCTGGCACTGCCGATGCTGCGTCCACAAAAAAAGTAGCTTCTATTAAAACTAAACTCGCTGTGGGGGTGAAAATAACAAAGTCACACAAAGGGACTGCTTCGCCGTTTTGTCTTGGGTAGAATGATTCCCCCAGCTGAGGAATGGAGTAAGACAACTCCTGGTAAAATAAGGTGCTGCTCCCTCACAGGTGATCTATAGTTTGTCAGCACCAATCAGCCCAGAATGAGAGAACAATCCACTCGTCTGCTCATGGGTTATTGAAGATGGTAGGCTGCCTTTGAATGCCTCAAGCACAGAGCTCCTTCCAGAGACATTATTGGATCGAGCCTATTTATCTTCCTTTTTATGAGATTATAATGCACTTTTTGATTTATTCATTCATATGATTCTTTTCTCTGTGAGAAATCCCACTATATGGTGCTCTGAGGCTAGAACTCAGCATGAGAAACAGTTGCAATTAATATCTCCAAGTATTACAGTATAACAGTAGGTCTCTGCGAAGCAGATGGGAATTGCATCATCTCAGTAGTTTCACCAGAATGTAGAGCAAGTGATAAAAATTTGGATGATTTTCTGCAAGGAAAAACTAAATGTTCTGAAATGGAAACATATGTATATTACTTCGATTTGCATTTAGACAAGGTATCTCAAGGTCAGCAGCAGATTCCTTTAGGATCATCATAGTAGATATCATCAATAACTTAATTTTACATTTCTTGTGCAGTTTGGGATTTTTAGATTGCATGAGTCGCAGTTCTTGTGCAAAAAAAAATCTGGTTAATGCCCCTGTTACATGTATAAGTCAAATCAGCTCTACTTCACTGTCAAATAAAGCAATATGCTTCTTTTTTTTTTTTTACAACTGGCAGAATAAAGACGGTATTAATGCATACCAACTTCTGTTGAATCACAACTTGTGGTTACTATGCTGTTTAGTAATGTGTAGTTTCAGGCATCCAATTTGGACGAAGATGTGCTCCAGCTGAGCTGATAATTCTTATAAAGAACATCCAGCCATGCTTTATTGCTTTCCAAGTCAAATTCCTTAAAAAACCACAGAGCTTGTTAGTGGTATTTCCTGTGCTCTTCTTTGTTATAATATCTGTACATTTTTCTTCAAAGTAAACCCTCCACCTGTAACAAGAGTTTGAAGCACTACATCAATCTTAAAGGGATAGTTTGGATTTTGTGAAGTGAGGTTCTGGCAAATTAGAAGAAATATCTTACATGTAGTAGAAACATGTAATTTCACAGTATGCTCACTGTATAGAAAAGTCAAGAAATCCTCAGAGCAGTGAAGGTCAAATATCTAGTCAGACAGCTTACTCATTTTAGCCATGTAAAATGACTCAAACTGAAGATATTATTATCTATAAAACACTATATAATTATTATTAAAGTTTACTTTAGATACTATTGCTAAGTCTTTGCTGTTTGCCCAGCCTAACAACTTTCATGTTTCTGTAAAGTTGTGTTGAAATAATTTCAGTGGGATAATTTCCAACAATAAGAACTGGAAAAACACAGTAATATGCCATCTTTAATGCACTTGCCCAGTTGATTGCCTGAATAAAAAGCCAATAGTTCACTCTTGGCAGACTTAGAGCGGATACAGGAGTTGGAGCTGATTAGGTGGTTAGACACGGACGGCAGTGTAACATGCAAATTGTTTGCTTGGAAATACTTTGACAAAATTAACAGATGTATCTTGTGAAAGTGTATATAATTAACCCTCTATTATAGTAATGTGTTCCATTGAAAAAAAGATGTTATAAGCTGAAACAGAAGCTGTCTGACTAGCGACAGAGTTCACCATTCTACAAGCTCACAGTGATATGACTGTTTTATTGCAAGTGAAGAAAATGTTACTGATGACTTTGCAGAATGTCTATTAAAACAATTGAATAATATTTTTACCTGTTGTTGGAAAGTAGCAGCAGTTGCTACATCATTATCATTCTGTCCACACTTTTAGTAAATAGCATGTAAAGCCAGACATTGACCCGTTCTCTTTAAGAATGGCTTTGTCTTACACTGAAATCTGATGTCTGTTTTTAAGTTTATTTCAAAAGCAGACACATTGTTTAAACTTTGAATGCTAAATAGTTTAAGCAATTTGTAGTATGAGGTTACTGGTAAACATAAGTATTCTTGAGTATAACCTTAAAAGACTAAATGGCACGAATGAGACTCATATACAACCTGTGATGCACATAAGTCTTAGCTTTATATGATATTTAAAGAATTCAGAAAGGCCATTCAATTGAATCCCTGACAGGTTTGATTTCCTTGGCACATTATAAAAAATACAGCTTGACATCTCTCCCACCTGAACCCAGAGAAATGTAATTTATTTCATACCGTCGTACACTCGCACCTGATATCGCTCAACATTTTCTACATCATTTTATTTTCTATTGAGCATAACTCTGTGAATCATAAAATACTGTATAATCTCTCACAGCTTTTATAACATCTGAAAGAGCCAGTTGCCTAGCAAAATATGCAGTACAATGCACAAAGTATGCAATAATTGTATAGCACTGGCCCTACTCATTTGAAAGGAATTTGTTTCGCTGTTGTAGAAAAGGACTAAAGTTAAAGAAAATATCACAGCTACCAATAAGAAAGTTGTTCTCCTGTGCACCTTGTTGAGTTTGAAAGCCTTAAACCCACAACAAACATAAATCTTTAAATTTCATTAAGATTTAAAAGTGAAAGCATTTTCACCTTTTTCTGAAGCTTAAAAGGTAAAACCAGGATCTCCTTTAAAGAATATCCAACAAAGGTTCCCATACAGTTTTAAGTTAAAATCCCATAGAAATGTTCAGTGTTCTTGGTCTGTTTGATCTAATTTTTCAAGAATAAAAACAACAACAAAAAATTACAGCTGATATTTTAACTGCTTACAGGATTAAAGTATCTGTTTAAAAAACACAGAAAACATGGATGGATTATTTATCGGGAAAATTCCAGAGTTTTTAGACTGTGTTGGAGCAAAGACAATACAAGTATTCTGTTGTTGGTGACCCAACAACTCACCAAATGACTTTCAAATTCAGTGCATGTCCTCTGTGGAGCGCAGCATCAACTTTTTAAAGTAATCTAAGATTTTCATCTTAAAAGAGTGAAATTTACTGCTTTGCTATAAAAGCAAGCACTACCAGAGAAGCACAATGCATGTTCAATAAAACAATATGAGATCGTAAAGGGTGAGCAGGAATGCATCTCAGAGGCAGATTAAATGAAAATCAAGAAACCAATAAGGCTTGTAATAACAAACAGGCAGACTCTAAAATATGCCAGACACCTTTACTTAACAGCATGGAATATGAGAGAGCAAAAGAAGTATGTTTTAAACTATGTTAAAACTATTGAAAACATTTTGGGAAAATAGAGAGCAGTTTAGGAGTGTTAAAGAAATTTAACCAGGCAGTCAGTTAAAATGTTCTGATTTAACAGTGATTATTTGAGGTCTATCACAGAGGTTCTGGGTCCGATAAGGGATTTGAATCACTAAAGATAAAAGCCAGTTATAAGGATCCCAAAAGCCCAATCTCACTCTGGTTATTTTAATGTAAAATGTTATTATGCTGAAGAGTTATTCCAACGTGGAATCCAAAATATTTTACAAGATTTTAGTTTAGATGCAACAGGTTTGAAATTGTAAAAGAGGAAGACAGTGATTCAAACTGCATCCCTGTTCTAAAGGTGCAGGACTCAAATGGAAATCCATGCAGTCTGTCTCTCTTCTCATCATTCTATGCCAAGATGTAATACAACCCCTCACTGTTGTCATGGGAACCTTTCACCATTCATATTTCCTTTTGTCCCTTAGAGATCTGCACTTCTCTATCTCAATAAATAACATACACTCAATCAAGATCTTTTTGTTTCATTTTTAAGAAGTATGCTACCAAATTAACAGTAAATCTACTCCACTAAAAATGAAATTATTAAGGCCTGCATTTTTGGGTCCTCTAAAATCTTTAAGAAAAACATATCCCTAACACATTAGTGACATTTATGTCAGGATGGAAAGTTTGTTTTTTTCCAGTATCACTTAGTGTAACAGTCTGACGCTTCAAGTTGATAGATTTACTATTTTTTTTTTAATAATAATTTAAAAGACATTCAAAAACACTGGTATGTTTTAATGTTAGGTCATTTTATCCCTGAACAATATATATATATAAAGAATAGAATTTAGACAAAAATTGCAAGAGCAAAATCATTAAGTACAATGGAGTAAATAAGGCAAGAAGCAAAAAAAAAAAGAAATATCTATAATTTACTTGTACAAAAATTACCTCACATTATAAAGATGAAATACTGTTGACGCCCTCCCTTTTAATTAAATGAATTTCAAATATTTGTTAATATAATTTTCAACTGTAGAACATTGACTTGCCAAATAAGAAATTTTTTTTGATAAAGTTGTAGAAGTAGAGAATATCAAACATTTCAGACCATTTACTGTCACAATTGAGCAACTGCACTGTTCTGCAATCCCATCCTTCTCTCCATTACTGCATTAGCGGGGCCACCATGATGTCAAAGAATTTTAGAAAACAAAGCACAGTGTTTTTTGTGGTCATCCTATATTCAAGCACCCTGACTACCAATCTGGTGGGAATATTTTGGTGTCTGTGGGATGAAAGCTTTATCTACTGAGACCCCGCAGGTACAAGAGAATATATTGGTGACATCCAACTACCTGACAGTTTAGGACACTCGCATATTATGTTTGTCCATGTCCTCTGTGGTCAGAGCTTTGGTGGTGAAAACACAAATAATCTATTTATTAGGTGAATTGTCAAATTTATATTTGAAATGTGTGTCTTTTTCAGTCAAATACTACTATACTAATATTACTTGTATTACAGTACATTCTGTTATTTCGACTGTTAACTTTGTTTTCTCTCAGTGTTTTTCTCTCCATAGAAGATATACCTGGTCTGGTATCCTTCTTGGCTGCAATGCCCTGTTGGACGGGGGGCATCGACTGGGATGATCCTCCCAGTAACTGAACATCCACTGTGTCCTGTTATCAACTTTTTACTTTCTGTAACATAGAAAGTTCTCTTATATCAGATCTTCTGTTCCTTCTGTGTTTCTGCTCTGTCTTCTCAAACCCCCAGACGGTCGTGGCAGATGGCCGCTCCTACTGAGCCTGGTTCTGTTGGAGGTTTCTTCCTGTTAAAGGGGAGTTTTTCCTCTACACCATCGCTACATGCTTGCTCAGTATGAGGGATTGCTGAAGGATTGCTGTGGTTGGAAAGTCTGCCCAACCTCACGCCAATGACTGACGCAATCTGCTGGGATTCCTTAAATAGGAAACTTTTTAACTGATTGGAATGTTTGTATAAATGTATTGAAAGGACTTCTTGTTAAGTGCCTTGAGATGACATCTGTTGTGAATTGGCGCAATATAAATAAACTGAATTGAATTGAATTAATACTCCTATCCTAAAACCTAATAAATTGGTTTTGACATACACATGACAAAGGATCTAAAGGAAATGTACTGCCAGTATGATGCATAGGACACCATTTTTATTATGTTTTGCTAAATAGGCTTCATCATTGCTCCTCTCCCAACAGCACAGCAAGAAAAAGCACACCACAGGGATTCTTTGGTCTCAACTACAATATTCTGATTTATTTGAGGGTTCTGCAAATTAAACACATTGTGTTAACAGGTAGATACAATGCACTAGCGACCCAGTTTCACTGCAAAGCGGACAAAATAAAAATAATTAATCAACTTTGCGTCAGTCCACAAAAAACAGATACAGTAGTTTAGTTTCCTGTTTATCACTAAGTTGCTTATCCTTTATCCAGCTATAATCATTTAAAATAACAACCTGTTAAATAAGACACAATAGAAAAAAATAAGAAAAGGATGAAAAAGCAGAAAAACATAATAGGACTGTGGCAGTGTTTATACAGTATAAGCAACATGTTCAGGTCAGAAAGAACCAGTGGGTTTTGAGCTATGATTTCAACTTTTAACATTTTTATATTGCTGAATCATACATTGAACTTGTAAGATCAGTTCATATCTAAAATTATTAGACTCTTTCCTTGACCATAAGATGCTATGACCAAGCATATAGCTTCAATTTCCTTACCGTGTTAGGTGATTTTAAGGTACTTTAATAAAGGATTTACCAGTCTGGCTCTTTGGAGGATGCACTAAACAGATTGAGCAAAGCGATTTAACACTGCCGAGTGAAGCAAAGTGTTGACAACTATACTTAACAAATTCTCATCACTCTATTTTTCATATGTGACACAGAAACAGAGGATGTTGAATTTAGAAACACAGCTTTACTGAGCTTTGGCGAACTCAACTCAAGGGTAGACACAGACCTGGAGATCGTTGCAGACAGGAGGTCTGTTAACACGTTGGGGAACCAAGTTTGACAGCTCTTTACTCATCTGGCCCCCATGGGGAAGCTTGTTCCCACCCCAGCAGTGTTCTGATGGTCAATAACAGCGCTTCTAGGGGCACGTGGATGTGTGCTGTGATGTTCGGTCACTGTAACGGTAACGCTCCATATGGGATTTGATCACCTATGAAGCCAGAGTGGGAAAGTCTTTTCTTTCATTCCCCAGAAAGGGAAAACAATAAGGCCTTTTAATATTTAACATGTCTCAGGCATGTAAATGTTTTTGTGGCCCTGTAAATGCAAAGCAATATGCAGTAATCATTAGACCATCAAGCAGATTGTTCTTGTTATGCAGATACAGCTGGAGGGTATGGTGATAATGTTAGTGCAGACTACTTCACATCTTGCAGTGATAAGACATTACAGGCAATCTGTTGAAAAGTGTGGGCTTTGCTAAGCTAACTACACACGTTTTTGAATTTTTGGTACATTACCATGATTTAAATGAACGAAAGGTTCATAAAGCTATTTAAATGACGGTACTTGTAAACAAAGGGATTACATATGAGGTTTAATATAGCTGCAGTCAGTCCTATACATATTTTGCATCACTTTCTTTGCTATTAGTACAGACAAGATAAAAAAAATTTGTATGTAAAGTGGCAACACAATGAGAAATGACTAACTGCACTAAAGGTGGCATCCGTTGAGTTAATAATCAACACTAAAGTAATGGTCTTTTTCACAGTTTTTTAACAAGTGTGAACTGCATTTTATCTACTATTGTTGAAAATCTAAATTACTTACTACTAAAATACAATACAATACAAATAAAATACAAGGGGCTGCAAAGTGGTGCAGTTGGTAGCACTGTTGCCTTGCAGCAAGAAGGTCCTGGGTTCAAATCCCAGCCTGGGGTTTTTCTGCATTGAGTTTGCATGTTCTCCCTGTGCATGCCTGGATTCTCTTCGGGTACTCCGGGTTCCTCCCACAGTCCAAAAACATGACTGTTAGGTGAATTGGGCTGTGTCCAAATTCAGGGTCTGCATCCTTCGGAGGACTCATTTGAAGGATGCTGCGACGAAGGCTGACCAAATTCGAAGGATCCTTCAAATGCGGCCCTCAAATCCATCCTCCTTTTCCCCAATTTGAAGGATGGGTCCCAAAATGCATTCCGGGCTGAACGGGAGATTTTTGTTCCAGCAACAATGGCAGTCAGAGCGGGAGGCAAAGCGGGACGGGAGTACAGTTTTAAATGTAAGTACATAAAAATCTGGCGGTACAAAAATTTTAAACTTAAAGCGGTAGTGTTGTTTGGGTTTTGTTATTCTAATTGTTGGTCTAATGGTTCTCCGTGTATTGCCCCGCTTATATACAGCAAATAAAGCAAAAAGACGACTCTTTTTAGGAGAAATTATTACGTCTTTACCGGGGCAAAATTGGGTCATGGTGGCATGGAGGGAAAATAATAAATCCAGTTACACACCTTATGCTTAGAGTGTGATCTCAGTATGTGATCTCATGTGTTACTTAACACAGTTGCCATGTTCTTCATTTATTTTTCTATTTATTTTATGAGGAAAATTCTGGTGGATCTGGGGGAGAATGTCACCCTTTGTTGGCCAAAAACAAATGATATTTTTTTTATTATATGAAAAAGTACTGTATGTGCAGCAGTGCATCAATACATAATTTATTACTGATCGTGTTAATAAATATAGATTTTCCTAAAAGTTTTTGTGTTGCTCTTTTTGTAAACTGTGTTTTGATTTGAAGCAGCAACAGGAGGCTGAGGAGAGGATGGATCGACTGTTTTCTGTTTGTCAATTTATGTTTTTGTCACATTGGTTATTTAGTTGTTCTATGGTTGTTATAAATAAATTTATTTAAAAAAATAGTAAATATCAAGTTGTTTTATTAACAGTTACATCATTATTACAATTTTTTAAAGATATGAAGATAAAGCTTACTTTGAACAATTTAAAATGACTATTGAAAAAGAAATAGTAAAAATTAACATTAGGATAAATTATTGTGTAGTTTATTTGAAGTAATCATGCAGGATTAACCTGAATGACCTGTTCCTGGACCGTTCTTTAAACTTTATTAGAATAAACAGGCAGTTTTCCTGGATCGGCAGAATAAAGATCAGATGGAGTCCTCCAGCTGAAATCTCTGGCTGGTCTTTTCTGGTTGATGAGGGGAACATCATGCAGGTTGGCTTCTTCGTACTGTCCTCTGCATTGTCCAGGGCTGACTCAATCGACGACTGCTCATTCCCAGGGGCCACGATGTCACCAGCACTGAGGCAGATGTTGTGGAGAAGAACTTATGAACTGCAATGGTGTTAAAAATATAAAAATGTTATGTTATTATTGCACTGTTTGTTTAAAAAAATCAATTCAGTTCTTTATTCAGAAAGTGATTAGCAGGACATCACCATCTTAACAAAAACGATATATTCAGATTCAAAAATACTTCATTAATCCCAAAAGGAAATGAGTGTGTGTGTGTGTGTATATATATATATATATATATATATATATATATACATATATATATATATATAATTTTTTTAATCAACTGAATACTAGATACATTTTATAATATAGTATATCAGTGTGTACATTTGACCACCAGTCATTCAGTTCACATCCATGAAACTAGCTGAAATTAACTTGTAATTCTGTAGTAAATAAAATAACTTTATCTGGATTTGATTACCTCTCAACCAGGGATATAAAACATGCCGCAAACGGTAAAACTGCTGTATTATGTAGAATTTAAAAAAGTCGGGAAGATTTCTTGCTCCATTTTTACCAGCTTGTGTGTAGCGTTGTCACTGTTGCTACGCGACAGGACATTCGCCGAGGTAGGGGCGGGAATTAATCTGAAGGCTAGACCGTCCAAATTCTACACGGTCTACAAGGTCTATACGGTCTATGAAGGACCCGTCCTCCGTAGATCGGGGAGGACGGGTCCTTCGAAGGATGGAGACCCTGAATTTGGACACAGCCTTGGTCTCTCTAAATTGCCCTTAGGTATGAGTGTGTGCATGTATGGTTGTTTGTCCTGTATGTCTCTGTGTTGCCCTGCGATGGACTGGCGACCTGTCCTCTCGCCCCTTGACCACTGGAGCACCAGACTAAAATACTGTTAAAACTAGATTTTTACACTGAACAGAAACTAAGAAACAGCTTGAGATTTGAGAAAAGGCAGAATTTCAAAGTTTTTCTATAAAGGAAAAAAGAAAACATTGACCACTTTAGAATGAGATGGGAAAAGTACAAGATGTGGAGTAGTCCAACTTCAGATGGAATATTCTGCATCAGGAATAAGCAATTAATCTGCAACTCAACATTAAAAATGTGACATGCCATATTACCCTACTGTAAAAAAAAAGATATATATAACAATGGCAGTGCACTGTTTGCATTTCTGCAATGTCTTTGCAGACTTTTTTAAAGACACAATAAAGAAAATAAGACGAGCAGTAGGCCTATCTTCACCTCCAGGATTATGTATGTATGCATGTATGCATGTATGCATGTATGTATGTATGTATGTATGTATGTATGTATGTATGTATGTATGTATGTATGTATGTATGTATGTATGTATGTATGTATGTATGTAATGTAATGTTATGTAATGTAATGTATGGAGAGAGATTCGAAACAAGACCTTATCATAGTTTGGATCCATTGCTGTCTGTGCTTCAAACTGATATACGTGTGAATGTTTGCTCCCATCCTTATGTAGATGTGTCTTAATGGACTCTGACAGCTGTGCAGCTATTATTGATAGAAAAACATAATAAAAGTGAAATTACTCCTCAACAATAGTTGGCAGCTAAATGGTAAAAATATTCACCTACTCCTGACAGGTTAACACGTACTGAAAAAATTACCTCTGGATTGGAGTCATTAGTGAATGAGAAACATCAAACTCATTTGATCTGAGGCGGCTTTTAAAGTTATCAATCTTATGTATGTAATGAATAATTGCAGTATAATCATCTCGTGTTGCCTACACAGGAGGATGCTTAGTGAGATGTTCCTTTACAGAGACTGTAGATTAGTGATCTCTCATCCAAACAAAAGTAGCACATTTGTGAAAAACTACATTATTTTATACATTTTGTTCATAGTTCAGTGAAGTGCAGGTGGCAGTCATTGAAATTCTGCACACCTCGCAGCTATGGTCATTGTTAATTAAGGTGGCTGTGTTCTGACTTATTGACCCCTCATAGCTCAGGGGATTTTGATGGGTTATGGAGGAGCTCATGGAATCTGGCCCGTGGCCCAAGTTCTTTCCATTTTGGTCATCCGCAGTGTTTGATGCATGGCAATTTAAATCCTCTTCTCTAATTAAATGTGATCTGCACTCGTGCTAAATTACTTTTTTTCCTGCTCCCTGAGAGAACTGCCTCTCACACAAGGTGACATTACACTTTTCCACTATGCAGGATTATAACAGGTAGATAGGACTCAGAGGATATAGTGCATGTAGAGGACTGTTTCTACCCTGGAAGTCCCTTTTTTTATTTCTGGTGAATAAGTAATGGTGATGAGCATAGTGTTGGCCAAGGGAATCAAAATGATTTTAAGCTTAATTAACAGCTTAGCTATCCCATCTCTGGTGTCAGCATAATGTAAAGTTTAATACAAAATCATCAACATTGTTCCATCAGTCTATCAACAGTCAACTTGAAAATGGTGGATATTAACACCTTTTAAGGTCAACACTTCAAATCTGCAGTACTACAGCATAGAGAAAAAGAAAAAAACCCTAATGATTTTAATCAATATATACTATACCCATGCATAAAAACAATTTTGCACATTTTTTACAATGCATATACAGACCCTTTCTAAAAAAATTGAATATCATGGAAAGGTCCATCCATCCATCCATCCATCCATCCATCCATCCATCCATCCATCCATCCATCCATCCATCCATCCATCCATCCATCCAAAACATTAAACTTCCATAGATTATAGATTCAGGTCCCACAACTTAAAAGATTTCAAGTATTTAGTTGTTTATTTGTACATAATTTGGGCTTCCAGCTCATAAAACCCACAAAAACAGGAATTCAACAAAATAGAATTAGAAATAGAATACTGTGAAGAAATCACCATTTACTTCTCAGTTTTTGCAGAAAAAAAAGAAATTAGGATCAAATCAATCAAAATATGGTACTTTCAAAATGATATGTCAATCAAAAGGGGATCTCTTTGCCTAAATCACAGCCTGAATGGGCCGTGTCATTGAGGCATTCAGCCTGTGCATTTGCCTGTGGAGTTATGGAAGCTCAGATTTCCTTGATGCTTGATGTCAGCTCTTCTTTGTTTTTGGGTCTGGTGACCCTCATTTTCCTCTCGAAAATACCCCATAGATTCTCAATTGGGTTTAGGTCCCGCGAGTTGGCTGGCCAGTAAAGCACTGTGATGGCATGGGCATCAAACCAGGTTTTGGTGCTTCTGGCTGTATGGGCAGGGGCCAGGTCCTGCTGGAAGATGAAATCTGCATCTCTGTACAGATCATCAGCAGAAGGAATCATGACATCCACTAAAACATTCTGGTAGACTGTGGATATTTCACACTGGACCTCAAGTAGCTTGGGTTCTGTTCCTCACCCGTCTTACTCCAAACCCTCTGACTTTGATTCCCGAATGAAAGGCACACTTTACTTTCATCTGAAAAGAGGACCTTGTACCACTGGCCAACAGTCCAGTCCTTCTTCTCCTTGGCCCAGTTGAGACGCATCTGAATGTGGTGGTTTGTGAAACTGTGACTCCGCCTCATTCCACTCTTCCTGGATCTCTGCCAGATTCAAAAATCTTCTCTGTCTGATAATCCGCTGAAGCCCACGGTCAGCTTTTCTGCTGGTCCATCTTCTCCTGCCACATGTTGCCCTTCCACTAGACTTTCGATTGATATGATTGGTCACAGAACTCTGTGAACAGCCAACCTCCTTAGCTATGAGGTTTTCTGGCTTTCCCATCCTATGGGAGGGTATGAATAATGGTCTTCTGGCCAGTTATCAAGTCTGCAGTCTTCCCCATAACTCAGACAATTGAACCAAAGTGAAGCAATTTACCGACACTTGGGAAAACCCGTGCAGGTGATTTGAGTTTAGTAGATGAGTAGTTTGTGACACTCAGCTTCAAACATGCATGCCCTGTAAAGATTTTTTCACAAAATTCTAATGTTTTAAATCCCTGTTTTCGTGGGTTTTATGAGCTGGAAGCCCAAATTATGTACAAATAAACAACTAAATACTTGATAGCATTTAATTTGTGTGCCCTGAATCTATAATCTATGGAAGCTTGATATTTTGAATGGAATTATGGAAATAAATAAACTTTTCCATGATATTCTATTGTTTTGGAAAGGCAAGGCAAGGCAATTTTATTTGAAAGGGTCTGTATGCCTCATATCTATAAAACAATATTCAGTTTAAAGAGCTTGTACAGTTATAAAGTTAACGACTACTTAAACAAGATATATGCACAATTAAAAGCAGCTTGCTGAATTAAGGCAGCAGTTCAGTGACTAAAATTCTTGTTGTTTAATGTTTAGATACATCAGACAGAAAGATTAGTTTTCTTACTGTTCTCCAAACATTTTTAAGGAAACTTGCATAAGACTGGGTTTTCATACAGGTTCATTTTCCATCTGCTGTTAAAATACACCTCTTGTAGTTTTACATGCACATCACAGCTATAGATATTGCTAACACTGTTAGAAATATACTTAAGTCCTAGGTAAAGAAGCATCAATAAATCGACTGTTGACCAGATTTGGATAAATTTTGGCTTGATTGCCCCTGACCTCTCAAAAAGCAAAAATTCCAACATTTTTCCAATCAGGGAATGCACCATATATAAGAAACAGTTTGTTGTGCTGACAGTACTTGTTGGTGAGAATGCAGTTAATGAGTGATGAAAACTTAGAGAGTTGGCAGTTTCAGTGTTTAAGTGTTTAAAATGTATTTAAAGTTATAAGAAAAATATTTTTGTTTTTTTGCCATCAATCACGGTCTAAATTATTGCTATTTTGTTATTTTTAAACTGGCACATACAGTAGATACTATTGTACTTCAGTCTAATTCCCATACTAGACACTTAAGTCCCCATAATCTCCCAGGTTCTTATATTCTCTGAAAACCTGAAACAACCAAACAAATCTCACAGGACTCAACAGTTTCATTACGATATACATATATATATATATCGGGAATGGAGCATTCACTCTATTCAAGGATCTTTTATTTACTTCAGCCTTTTATTAGCAACATTCAGCAAAGTTACACCCTGCAGAGGAGGAGCGGTTCCTCCCCAGCTCACAGTCAACCAATCAGAAATGAACAGCTTATAATATACCATTTGTGATAGGTTCCCTCTTGTGATAATGCTATGCTTCTAATGGCACGTTCACACCGGTCAGCGCGTCCAGGCGTCAAATCGCTCAAACGGACGAAAGTCGACGCTTTAAAATTAAAACCCAGCTGCTTGCACACTTTGTAGTCTGCGTCGGCGCGTCGGGGCAACAGCGCATCACGTCATTACGTCAGCGTGCAGGGGCGTGGATTTGTCTGTTGCTAGTTGTTTACAACATGGCGGATCATGTCGAATGGCTTGGGTTTATTTAATTAATGAAGCCACACAAGCCAGACAACGTCGTCTAAGCATATAAGAAAGTTAAAAGAAAAAGATTTAACTTCTTACCTGGCACTCAAATATCCTCCGATATCTTCCTCCAAATACGATCCGATCTCTTCCTGTCTTTGTAAAAAGACGAAGACAGGTCATACAATTCACGAACATTACACACAGCGACGGTTTGTTTATCCTCCATCTTGAATGAAAAACTTACCAATCCGCCCATGGAAGGAGTAACTACGTCAGTACAAAGAGTCGGTCTGATTGGTTGACGCCCCGCGTTTGCAGCCCGAAAGTTCCGTTTTCCCAACTTCACGCAGCAGCTGCTCCGACGGTCCGTCAGCGCATCCGGGCAGCAGCCGCGTGGACGCGCTGATGCCAGCTGTGCCGATGCGCGCGACTTGCTGCGGGGCAGCTTGGCGCCCACTTGATGCGTAGGTACCATAGACTTGCATGTAATCTAGCTGCCCTGCTGCCTCGACGCGCTGACCGGTGTGAACGTGCCATAAAAGTTCTTATCAGCTTGCTGGAAGAATTTCCCCTGAGGTAAAAAGTTTTCACACCCATGTAGTCCCTTTAAACAACAAATCCCAATTTCTCAATAAAGTATTAAACTTACTCTGGAAGAACAGTTGTGTCAAAAATTACACATGTCCTAAGTATAATCAAGGAATACACCTATTGAGTTAATTCTCACATATTCTATGTGTGAGATTACACACATTTAAACATTTAATTGATTAGAGAATTCACAATACTTGTTACTACACCCACCTATGCTATTTTCTTTTGACACATTTCGTTTTGGAGTGCATGTACCTTAAAAGTAAAATACATAGGCCCTTTAATTGTATTAACATTTAACTTGAGTTTAGATAAAGCACAGAATGTGAACATCTTTAAACAGTGTCAGACTTATCAGCTATCAGCTATCTGAGAGTGTCCTGTGACCAATGCAGCCCTGTCCTGAGGGCAAATTTCCATTAGGGTCAACACCCTTTATGGACATTCAAAGAAGGATATCTTTAAAGAACATAGCACACACAGATAAACATCTTTAAACCCAGTCTAAACCAGTTATTCCATACTAAGCATGCATTGTGTTGTTTTACCCTTTGATCTGGAGAGAAGGTCACACCTCTTGCCTTATTCTTAACATTCTTGTGATGACAGAAGAAACAACCTTATGCTTGTAATTAAGATATTCTCAACAATACAAATGTAGGTATTACATGTGCCAATTACTCAAATTTGGGCATAAATGAGCATAGCTCTGACCACTAGATGGTTACAAAGTGCATTCAATGTGATCCTCGGTTTGTGGAGAACATGAATCATTAGGCTTTCGTGGTCATGTTCCAAAAGTTAGAATACTATTGAAAGGTTCATCTAATTCAGCAACTTAATTCTCTAAGTGAAACACATTGTGTAGATGAATTACACTCAGGGTAAAATATTCAAATCTTTATTTCTCTTAATTATGATTTTCCACTTACAGCTAATGAAATCACAACAAATAAGACTAGAATATTGATCAGACCAATACAAAAACATTTTAATGCAGAAAGTAATACCTGCTTAAAGGTTGCTAGTTTGAAAATGTACTTTTACTTTGCCATTTGAGCATCATTGGAATGCATAATACAGCTTATATGATATGGCTGTGTGGTGGTCTGCAACAGGTTAATGGGAGGAAGTAAAGATTTGATGTATCATCCGTTGTCTATACCTGCTGTCATGAATTGAAATATTTTGTTATAAATGTTTTAAAGTAATAGAAAAACACGGTTTTACAGCAATTGCTCCCTTACACTCAGGATTCAACATTATCTCTGCTCCTATTACAAATAGTTCATAGTATTGACAGGTCAGAGCTTTAAAAAAAAGAGTTCTGCAGTTGGCCCTTATATTGTGGTCTGTGTCTCCTAGCCTCAGTTTTGTTTGACCTCTATTAATGAGAGTATTGTTCAATTCCAATGCTCTTCCAAAGAGAACAGAGACATATGTTTCTTCAGGGCCGCGCAGAGACCTTTAGAGGGGCAGGTGCTCAAAGTTAAAAAGGGGCACATAGAGCAAGATTTTAAAACGTTCTTACAACAACATAACCTTCGTAGTGTACCATCCTGCTGCAGGGCTGTGTTGATCAAACACCATAAACTGTCTCATGAAGAGGATGCTCAGGGTTGTCCATAATTTTTTTTATTTTTATTTTTTGATGATAATGCAAAGAAGGATTCTTCATAAAATCAAAAAAATTATGGACAACCCTGAGCATCCTCTTCATGAGACAGTCATACAACAACATAGCGTCTTCAGTCGGAGGCTTCTTCAGTTTCGCTGCAATACAGACCGCTACAGGAAATCCTTCCTGCCCACACCCATCATCATCTACAACAACTCCTTAAAGAATTAATTATATGAGCTATACCAACACTTAATTTCCCTCTGGGATCAATAAAGTATTTTTGAATTGAATTGAATTGAATTAAACAAGAAGACTATAGGAGAGGCAGAGGCACAATGAGCATTGGATAATGGTCATCATGTGATTGTCAGCAACCAGATAATTTTATTTAGCCAAATTGTTATTTACAGTTAAATGTTGATGTTGAGGGGCACAGGCAGGCCTTTAAATGCATGCGCACTCCAGAAAAAAAGAAAAATCAGTATATTCTTTTTAAAAGGGCACTTGGGGGATCATGGAGGAAAAGGGCAGGTGCCAAGTCCCCTCTACACGTGCCTGTGTTTCTTTGTAATAGTAATCTTAGACTTCGATTTTTAGGCCTGGTTCACTCGAAATGAGTTTTAGGCTGATTTTGCCCCGATTCTCCCCTTCCGACATGCCCCTGTTATCGGGATGGCTCTTAAGATAACCCTAACAGATATTCCTACCGTGTGTGGTATGTTCAGAGCGCTCTGGTCTGCTCAGAAGGATGTCGGGACCAGGGATATTCAACATGTTGGATTCTCTTGGCCCAATATCACAGCATGTGTGGTGTGTTGCGAGGACACACTAACGTGCAGCCTGTAGCTGCCCACTTGGAATTACCACTCATGACACAGAGAGCTTCAACTGATGCAACTTTATTCTCTCCTCATTAACACCACCGACAATATGGCACCGTGAAAACTATAACGATGCACAAGCAAATGGCACTATAACATATTTTAGTAGAAAATACAGAAATGTTCACATTTTTGTAGAAAATGCAGAAATGTTCACATTTTACTTCATAGAAAGTTATTTGATGAACTCAAATCGTGACACTGACATAAAATCAGCACCTATAAACAATTGATGTCACAGCTTTTAATAAAAATAAAATTAAAGACAACTTTTCGTTCTCTTAAATTAAATAAACAATCGTTTACAATCATTACAAACCTCTTTCTGCTTCCAAGGCTGCTAATTTTGCTGAACCTGCTAGCAGCCTCCTTCATGCACATCACTTTGCCTCTTTCCACACCACAAACAAATAACATGCATAGGCTATACAAAAATAAAATGAATTCAACCACATTGTATAAACTCTCTGAAGTTATAGCATATGACAGATAAAGTACATGGTTTTACATGAATATTCCCGAAAATAAAGGTGGTTTACCCACTCTGAAGCAATGTGGCTGTGTCATTTTACTGAGAACAAGAAGGGGAAAGCGACAACAACAAAAGAGGAAGTGCTATGATACTCTTCAAAATAAAAGCGCAAAGTAAAGTGGCCTTGCCGGCATGGCATTTACACAGCCTGTTGAATGTGACGTGTAGCCAATCAGAAAGCGAGGTGATAGGCAGCGATACACACTGGAAGCATCTATTATTATTTCCAAGTGTCGGCTCACATGACCGCACTCCACAAATGCATAGAAACAGAGATCAGTAGGAGCAAAGTGTGAGTGTTTGCCAGTGAAAAAAACTAACAATAATTCACCTCCGTATAGTTGTATAGCAAGTAGAGCTCCTGCTGTGTCAACTCCTGTATCCAGTGCCAGGATTAAATATTTTTCTCTGTTAAGTAGTCCACAAACTATTTCCTTTTGTTGTTGTTTTTTTACATGTCCTGTCTGGCAGTGTGGTGCCCAGAATTTGTGTCAGAGTACAGAGTAAAAGCCCAACAGATTTACTTTCAAGTGGAGCATTACTCCTTTTGCTATAGTACTCCGCTTGATACATTTGTGTGAGAAATCATTATTAGAAATTGCTGTGTTTTTTTTCTGATATTATGGACACAGAGACATAAAATAAAAGGGAAAAAAGAAAGAAGATGAAGAGAAGTAGGAAAAAAAGTTAAGAGGGAGAGGGTAGGTTGAAGATACATGAGAGGAACGGGGAACAATGAAAAGACAAGAAGACAGTCCGCCTCCGCACCTGCAGGACAGCAGGGAGAGGTAAAAAAAAAAGACAAAACAAATCAAACAATGCAAACCGAGAACTACACAACCTCAACCCACAAATAGATATATAAAAACAATAACAGCGTCACTGAAAAGCTCATGGTTTATTACAAGATTTAGTCATGGTAACCTAAGTCCAAGAATGCATCTGTAAACACCGGAATCCCCACACCTGTGAGTGTGTGTGTGCGTGTGTGTGTGTGTGTGACGTGTGTGTGTGTGTATGAGCATGCTGGTGCATAAAAAGTTTCTCTATACAAGTGTTCTATAACTGGTGTGAGGAGCCATCATTCCCTCCTTGGAATCGATGCAGACATGAAGGAGATTGGATCCATAGGGGCTGGGGGGGCCGCAGCGCCGAGCCCATTGGCTACGCCGGCAACTGGCTACACCAAGGCGGATCAAGCCATGGGCCTGGAGACCTGAGGGTGCCCCACCCCACAGCAGAGACCTAACCAGGGACTGGCCGACGGGGGCCCCCCCCACAGCAGAGACCTAACCAGGGACTGGCCGACGGGGGCCCCCCACCGATGGCAGACATGCACCGCTGCCACTCCAGGCAGATCTCCACTGGCGACATCCAATAGCCCCAGTGGACAGATGGCATCCTCAGGCCAAGACCAGCCAGCAGCCGGACACCAAGTTCAACCAGCTCCCGAATCTCAATCCTGCAGATCGCAGAGCACAAAGACCAAGCATCCAATCAAGGTCAATCAAACCCACCATTGAATTTACCAAGCACGAAACATACAGAACAGCAGATCAAGTGGAGACGCTGGACCCGACCCCTGCCGAGCCACCCGACAGCTACCACCAAACAATGCCCAAACCGGCCCCTCCCAAAGAGGCGCCCCGGCCAACAGCCCCGAACGAACGAGCGGACCGATACCCAGGTCAACCCAGGCCCAGCCAGGCAGGCAACAGGGATGAACCGGCACCCAGCCCTGGAGACCGAGAGCCTCCAATGCACCAGCGGGCAGAGGCATCAGACACCGGCAGGGAGTGATGGAAGGGAACTAGGCCCCTCATTTGGTGGGGGGTCTGAGAGGCGCCAGGTGTGAAGACAGCCCAATACCCAATTGGTCGGATACACAGGAACACACAGACAGTAACACTTTTTCAACTTAATGATTTTATTAAAGTTCAAAATGTCCTAGAGAAATTTCAGTCTGGTTTTAGGGTGAACCACAGCACAGAGACGGCCCTTTTGAAGGTTTTTAATTATTTCATATCAAACTATGATGCACAGAGGGTGACAGTGACAGTCTTTATATTTTAACCTGTTGTTTTAATCTTCCTTCCAGTGTCTCCTCTATGGGAGGCCTCTGTCATGGGAGCGGTGGTCGGCTGTGGCTGCCAGGTTGCTCTCCAGGTAGTTCTTGGGAGTAGGTGGGGTCTCAGCCTTGCCTCCTCTAGGCGCCCTGTGTCTGTGCCTTGGGTGCCGCTGCTGATTTGCTGCTGCCGGTGCAAATGGCTCCTTAGATGGCAAATCTGTGGTCAGCCCAATGTCCTTTTATTGCTGATATTGAGTGTGTGTGTGCAAATGGTTGGGTTGGGTGGAGGGGGGGGTATAATTGTGATCATGCTTTTAAATCTGTGGGGGAGGGATAGGAATGTGGTTTAGGTGGGGTCATTTTGATCTGTAAAGCACTTTGAGTTGTAATGTTTGTATGAAAAGTGCTTTGTAAATAAAGAATGATTTGATACCGTCGCTCCCTCTTACACAGATACACTCTCACCTGCAAACCAAGGCACACAAGAAAGGACGCTGTACACTTACTCAAACTTCCCACAGACACTCTATACACCCAGGTCCAGGTACCGATACCCCAGCAGAGCAACCAGCCCCTGGACCCAGGAGGTGGTCCCCCTACCCAGAAGGATGGAGACCAGCAGACCGCCAAAGCCCACACAATGGCAAAGCACCTCACCAGCCCAGGCCATGACCAGACCCCCTGTCCCTCCTCTCAGACCCCAACCTCGGATGGCCAATAGCGAACAGGGGTGTGGGTAGACCCCTAGCCTCCCTCCTCCCGCTCGATTATGGTGCTGATGCATGTTGTTAAAATGTGCATTTAAAACAGAGGTGTGGGATGCAGGGAAGGCAGCCACACACACCCCATCCCCCACCTCGAGCCCTCAGTGTCTATATGCAATTTGGCAGTGGGCACCAGAGTTGAAGCTGATTGAACAGCTCCTCCTCCAGCTGCCTAAAAGTGTGCCCACCCCAAAGTCCCTACATGTGTGTCTCATGAGAATGTTATAAGTGAGAGTGTTTAAATTGTACAGTAAAATTGGGACCCAGGCTGCCATGGGGTAGCGGAGATGGAAACCCCTTCCCCGCACCCCAGTGACGTGCCTACACCCCAAGGCCCGATATGAGTGGTAATGTGATGGAGCGGGCAAGGTGTCCAGGGAAGGGGAGGGAAGGACTGGGGGACAAAATACCTTCTCAGGGAGCCAGCTTCCACACTGACTCCAATAGGCACCCCTGTTAAGAACCACTAAGGGAGGGAGGCCCAGACACATCCACCCCGGGGCCAATGGCTGCAGCACCACCAAGCCCCTCAGAGCCCAAGGCAGTCCCCCCGGCCCCATCCCAGAACAAGATCTATACCCCAACATTTGGTCTACTAAAAAAGCACAAAGACATAAGACACCCACGTTGAGACCCCCTCCATCATCCAAGTGCACCCCCTAGGGGGACAGCACCTGTAGCTAGATGTTAGCAGCCTCCCCGCCAGTAAAGGAGACCCCCAGTGCCACCCACGCATGACCCCCGTGGGAATCCAGCAGGAACCCAGCCCATGCACTGGCCCAAAATGCCCGGCAACATACCTACCCAGACCAGGAACAGACCTATGCCCCGGCCGACCGACACACCAGGGAGACATCCACCCCCACCGAGAGAGCAACAACTGCTGTCTGATGGCTGAGCAAGCGAGCGAAACCACCCCCACCTGCACTTCCAGTACCAGGTCAGTGAACCGTTGAGCCCGACCAAGCCCAGTCACACACTTGACCAAAATACTCCACAGCGCACAAAGGCCAAGACCCAGGAGCCAAGTCCAGTGCCCAAAAAGTGATCAGCCCAGAAAGGCCATCCCTCCACCGCAGCCACCAGCCTGACACCCCAACACACAAACAAGGCGAGATGCCATCCAAAAATCGGTAATGAGAATTGGCCCAGGGAATAGAGAGCAACAGAGAGACCGGCAAAAAAGATACCCACACCGATCGACTCCCACCAAAGGACCACAGTCAGGGGGCGCAGTGGCCCAGAACCCTGAGCACCCAAGCACACCCTAGACCCACCCAGGAGCAGCACAGGTACCAGGCCAGTAACCCATGTCCACCAGTGCAACCCCCCGAAGGCACCGCATGCAGTCACCAGGAGTTAAAACCCATAGCTATGAAAGCCCCACCCCAGGCAGGGGCCACACCACACAGCGCCCAATCCGCCTAGCGATCGCACCTCCAAGGACCTCCCCCAGGCTCCCCTAACCCCAAAAAACCTCACATCAACAACAAAACCAAAGCCCCCCTACCCCTACTAGGTGATGGAGCCGATCAAAGGAGCCCAGAGAGACTGATAAGATGTGGAGGCAGAAGCTGTCTCAAGACCAATGTGGTCCAACAAGATCTCAATACTGATTAATGTTAAGAGCATTTTTATTTTTCCAGTTCAGGAGGATGGTTTTCTTAGCGATGCATAAGACAATGTAAACCATTTGAACTAACTTTGTGTTCATGGTGACACCATCTAAGGTTCCCAGCAAGCAAACTGAGGAAGAAAGTGAAATATTATATTTCAGACACTTTAATAAGTCCTCACATATCTGGCACCAAAATCTCTGAACAGGTGGACAGAACCAAAGCGCATGCATATAATTATCTTGTATATTGCCTGTGCATTGTAAGCAGATATTAGACGAAGTAAAACCCAGCCTGAACATTTGTTGACCTGTATAGTGTACTCTATGAAGAATTTTTTATTGTAATTGTAAATTGGGATCTTTAGTTATTGTAAAGGTTCTTAAATATATCTGAAACCAGAACTCTTGGTCCAAGCTAACTGATAGATCCACCTCCCATTTTGAAAAAGGAAAGGCTATTGATTCATCTAATGAAGATAATGTCCTGTATATTTTAGACATCAATTTGGGGGGGGGGGGGTGAGATAAAAAAAAAAAATCTAAAACTCTTGCTGGCATTTGTAACTGAACTGTATTGAGCCTCGATGTACCTTTTATAATAGATTTAATTTGTTGCTGTTCTACAAATGTATTTTTGTCCATCCTATGTGGTGTAATTAATGTATTAAATGTGATAAAGTCTGTTCCTTCAAATATGTGTTCCAGGTATTCAATTCCTTTACATCTCCAGTCTGGAAAATGTATCATACTTTTTTTTCTTTTAGCAGGGTGTTGGGGTTATTCCAGATGGGTGTACGTCTGCATGGGATTAGTGAGGACTGTCCTTTTTAGAAACTCCCACCATGCTGTTAGAGAGGAGCTTTTAAAGCATTCGAGTCATTTTATATTTGAGCTAGTAAATGGTAGGTGTGATTGGATGTATCGGAGCCTGTTGGCTAAGAAACAATAATGATAATTCGGTAGATTTAGAGCTTCCTTTTCTTTGGTCTTTTGTAGTGTTTTTAAGGTAAGGTAAGGGAATGCCATCAAAGGAGCCATCTGCACCAGTAGCAGCACATGGACATCTGCAGCCAAGGCACTGACACAGGGTGCCCAGAGGAGGTAAGGGCAAGACCCCCACCTCTACCCAAGTGCTATGTGGAGAACACTCTGGCAGCCACAGCCGACCACCGCTCCCAAGGCAGAGGGCTCCCATTTTACTCCTTTGACTTTAGTCAAGATTTATAGGTTTTGTGAGATTTCCTGTCTGAGCTTGGAATGTTTGTGAGTAAAACCAGTTTGTGTGTGGTGTCTTGTCATTGCCGTGTGGCCGCACACCACACAGTAGGACAAAAACAGGAATATCCATTTATTTTTATTGCCATGTATGGGGTCTGAAAATCTTGCGAAAATTTTCAAATCCTGCTTTGTCAACCAGGCAGTCTGGAGAATATATTTATGTATCAAAGTTTAATATATCATTAAAATGATAGTGGGGTTCAATAGTATGATAAAAGGCTAGTGTTCCACAACATTTGTTATTCTTCATAAGTCCTGCCTTCCTCTCATACACCCCTATGCATTTCACACTGACTGCTGAATTTCTTTAGCCAATAGAATTTGAGTTTCTGCCTTATCGGCTGTTAATCAACTTACATACGCATCGCGTAAACCTGTGAGGATGGGGCACAGTCCGCTCGTGTTTACAGTAGCCATATTGAAAGAGAGCGTCAGCCATGGAGAAGTCACTCACCTCTGTAACGTCCATAACAAAATACAACTGGGTGATGCTCGATAGCACTTGCTGCTTTCCTCTTTGACCCACTGTGACAACACGGGTAATGCACATGCACAATTGTTTAGGTGAGGCTTGAGGGTGCAGGAGGGAAAGGAGCGGGGGAGGTGTTTTGGGATGGGCCTTGCTAGTGGGATTCAAAAAATCTCTCTCCCTCAAATACTCCGGACAGCAGCTTTAAGTGTCCTGAAGACTGCCAACTTTTTAACATATCACGCAATTTGTTATTTTGTTTTTTCACATCTCTTTTTCACCCTGTCAAATCTGCTACAAGCATGGCTCCAAGATTGGAGCACAACTTTATTTCATGTGTCCAAACATCAGAGTCAGGTTTTTACTGTCATAGGCTACTGACATTGTTCCCCTTTTGGCCTTAAATGCACTGACCTTTTACAATCAACTTATTCTTGTTGATCTTCCAGTGAAGCTGCTGAGCAGGAAATAACAGGCTGCTGGGCTCAGCCAAGCTTAGTGCTTCATTGAAAGAAAATCTTCACCCAGCTGTAACCAACCGTGCTTTTCGTGTACAGTGTGTTGTTTTAAACTAAGATCACTTTGTCCTATGTGGTGTCTAGAAAACATCTAAACACTTAAATATGAAAAACAAATACATGTAATCTAGAGAGAGCTGAAAATTTAGAAGACTTGCACTCAGAGTTGACAGGTGGAGCAAAATACAAAAACACTCAGGCAAGGAATTATTATGATGATGCAGTTTAACAATTTTTTTTCTTTTGCACTTTGAAGTTTATAGCCTTAACATATTTTTCCAGGCAATTGTGAGCAACATGCTGCCTAATTATTAAAGTGTGTTTTCATTTGTGTCAGTCAAACTTAAGTAAACCCTTAATATAAATACTTTTTCTATATATAATAGTTGTTTTTTTTTTGTTTCTATCAATAAAATAGTCCCACACATTACACTGCAGTAATGTTAGATAGCAGACACAATGCTGGTCTTTAATCAAGTTATTTTTGCAAAGCAAGACCTTTTTGTTGCATGTTTTATTTCTCTGCACTGCATGTAGTATTTAAAAACTATTGAGAGATAAATGTTATTCCCCCTCTCCACTGCCAGTTTTTAACTGCTACTCAATTTTCTCCCATTGACTTTTTTTTCTGAGAATGCATGTTTGTGTGCAACTCATTCAGGGAAATTAGACTGTTCTATGAGATGATAGTACTTTGCTTATGTTTTCCTAACATTTTTAAAAATGTGACTTCTTTTAGGAAACGGCAACTGTGGAACTGCAAAGTTTTGATTAAAATTTGGACTATTTTTAATAAGTAACATACACATTATAGGACCATAGGACCAATCTGGCATTATTGTTAACCTTTCAGAGTAGCACACGAATCCTTTTTCTTCTAAAATTAAACTGCCTCTACTAGTAACATGCATTGCCCATCTATGTGTAATAGTAACATAGTTTTTCTAAAAAAAGAGGCTTTTAAAATAGGTAACCTCAACCGGTTGAAGTAAATATAAATATATAGGGAACCAGGGACTTTCTTAAGTAAGAGGCCTTCTAGGTGATAATTTCAAGACATTGAGTTTTCTGTACAATATAATCAGTCATTCTAGAGGCAGTGTGTTGCTAACAAAATAAATTGCCATAGTAATGTTTTTTGATTTTGTAGAAAATTATTTACATTGTGCCCTTCTAAAAAGACTCCAGCTTCTTCTGATGACATCTGATTACCTCACACCAGTAAACAGCCCCTAAGAGTCGTATTGCTGTTAGCCAATCACAGGCAAGACTGTTGCATATCATGAATATAAATAAGTAAGACTCATAATCCTGTCGTATCCTCACACCCCCTCCTCCAACAAACTTTCACCTCCTGAAACAAGAGCGAGAAAGCATTTTTTTCACAGAAAATGACTGACAAGAGATTTACTCAAACTAGAGACCACAGCAAATTTATTGGAAAAAAAACTAGTGAATGAGACCTTTAAAGGTTCTTATTTAAAAAGCTATTTTAAATCAAACCATCAAACAAACCTTATTGGAACACAGATTCTAATTTATTAAATATGACCATATATGGCTTACAGGAGCTGTTGTGCACATGATATAATTTTTTTTTACATGTAGGGGCCTAAATAAAAAGGTCTGACATATAACATGAAAATACTTCAGACTCTACATCTAAATCTGTCAAAACAGACATGTGGTGTGTGTTTAATAAAGCCAGTTGATCCTCTACTGGTTTCTTTTGATCTAGTTTTGAAAGAAAAATAAATTCTGGCAAAAACACAAACCTTCATGAGAATGTAAACCTTATTTCAACCTTCTTTTTTGCTTACATGCAAGCTGAATATGCATGCATGACCTGTGTGATACAACAGATATTAGTAACTAAACGTTTTATTTCCTCCTTGGAACACTGTATGATAATAAAATGTTTGTATAATAATTACTGAATGTAGTCCAACAGATGAATAAAAACAGCTTTAATTGTTTAATAATTTTTAAGACAAATGTGGCAAAATGTATTTATTTTTTCCACACATTTTATTTACAGGCATGCTTTGTTTTATTCTATCTCCTGGGACATTTTTGCTTGTGTCAAACATGACTCCACCATTTAAAAGTGGTCAAACCTTTAGTTGAATCCTTGTTTAGATTTGAGAAAAGGCAATATTGACGTTTAAAAAAAAGAATTATGAGCACATTCATGAACCAGTATGGTAGATGTGCTTTTTTTCTGCAGACCTGAGCCAAACTCTGTGTTCTTTCTAAGAATCATTAGAGCTTTCCAAAGTGGCACATTGATAAACAGCATGTTCTGTGCATCTTGACAGGAAACTAGTGAAGTAACAAAACAAAGCAGTTCAGACCAGGGCTGAATCGGGAAGACTTTTTTTTTATTCAAACAGCCCCATTCAATAAAAAAAATGACTCCAAATAAGGTTTTCCTTGAACACCACAATGAAATCAGATGATTATCAAACAGTTTTGATCTAAAACATACTGCTCAGTGTCCAGTAGCTTTGACACAGTTCCATGTCATGGTAGGTTTAATATAATCATAGCAGAAAACAGATCCAGATGTACTAAAAAAAACTAATATCAAGTTCTGATCTTTTTTTCAAACTGTCATTTAAGAAATGAGCCAAAACATACAACACTGGGAGATGGTATTGTAATTAATCAAAAGGGACAATATACCAGTTTTGAAAGATTCATGGGCGGATCTACTGGGGTGGCAGAAAGCCTTGCCACCCCTGCTGCCACCCTAGCAGCTATGAATTCAAACCCGTTAATGTTCCGAGGGCCCGCAGGCGGGCCCAGCCCATTTTCTAATATAAATCCACCAATTTTCTGACTTCTAACTTCTATGAACCTATACATATTTTATGTCATTGGAAAGCTAAGAGTTATGTGATTCTAATTATGGATGGCGATCAAGAATGCAATCATACTTGAAGACACAGTGAGCGCTTTTGCCAACACAAACGTTCTCCTGACGGAGGTATAAAAATATGGAACTCACCACTTTGTAGTCCAATAAACGTGACAAAACCGAGCCATTTTGAACAAAAATTGTCTTTTTACATCAACAAGGGTCCGATTAAAGTCCAAAAAGTGATTAGTCCAGGACAACAGTAAAACCGATAAAAAATTTAAAATAAACAGTGAAAATGTGCTTCCGAAATGTCTATGGCCATTTTTGTAGTCTTTGCGGCTTTGTTTCCGAATCCTTCGCTTCCACTTCCGCCTACAAAGGTCACTGAGCATGCCCAGAAGGAAAAAAAAAAAGTAATCGGGTTTATTCCTTACGATCTCCAACCAGTGGCGCATGGATGGAAAGTCACGTTATGGTAAGTAACTCGAACCAACCGCGGTCCAGAACTCTGATGATTGTTGCATCGAATAGCCAATGTAATGCTGTAAACGCAGATATATAACTTGACCGGGTGGACTTAGTCGCTGCCATAGAATATGACGTGCGTAAAATGTCCTATTCATGAAAGATTACGCACAGTGCATACCAGTAACATACTGTTTCAGCACCGTGTCCAAACACCCTTTATAATAAAAATACCACATTGATTGAAGCCGTGAGGCTTTATATGACAAGATGCAGTTATGATTCTGACGATATTTTCAATTCAGTGAGAACTACGGCATTTACCCATGAGATGGCGTATATGGCACACTTTTGACCACCTTTTACCTGTAGTTATAAAAATATGTGCAGAATACTCATTTTTTGGTTTATTGCTGTCAAATTTGGTGTGGGTGAAGGTAATACTTTAGGGTTTAGAACCACAGTGTGTTTTAAGTCCCAACCTATTTTTAAAGCATGTATCTATATAAAATAAATAATCAGACATAAAAAAAATTTTTTCATCGTAATAAAATTCATATTGCTTGGTAACAATAGCACTCAGAGATATTAACACAGTTCTGGGATAAATTTTAGAGTGTTTGCTTTCCAAAGAGACTCAATCATGTCTGTACTCAAAATGGTTCAAGAACAGCTTTAAGTTAATTTTGGGTATGCGTAAAAAAAAAATGTAGGGCGGAAATTGCAGGAATGCAGGCATTATATTCTCTTTGGTGAACCTTTAAAGCTGCTAGTTTGCTGAAAGTGCTGCAGAGAGTGCACCATGTGGCCGTTAGAAAAACTGCAATCAGCAAAATGCGCACTCCCATTTTTGCTCTTTTTGTAATGCTGGATAAAATTATTTTCTTCTTTGACTTACTAGCTACACTTATCTAAGCTAGCTTAGACCGCGCCCATGGGTACGTACGTGCATCATTACGTCACGCTACATGCTCTCCCAAGCCCACACGCGCACCCTGAACCACCTCAAAATAAATGGAATTGCTGCCTCTACATGCAACCGCGGTAGAATCAAACTACAGCACTTGATTCAATTGTATCATCAGGAGATGAAAAAACTGACTATAGATAAAAAGATTTTTATTTTATTTTAACAAAAATATTGCACAATGTAGCTTTAATGTGCTTAAATAACCTGAAGCAAAACAAATACATGTATGTATCTGTCATATATGTAAATACTGGGGAGTGAAGAGGTGAAGCATGTGTTTGACTGATCAATAAAACCGATATATAAAATTCTGGCACATGGTGCCACCCCTGAAAAATTCTTGCCCCTTTCTTGCCACCCCATAAATATTTTTCTAGATCCGCCACTGAATAGATTTAATTAGGAGCTACTTCTGCAGTGATTGTCTTTTGGAAGAGCCTAATTCCAGTCCTTACCAATGATAGTAGTTGTGTTATTGAAAAACAGCTGTAAAGCTGTAAAAGCAAAACCTTAAAAAAAGTGATAAACATCAGTCACTGCTACTGGGTAGCTCTGCCATCATGTTGGATTCTACAATGGTACAGTGGAGATTGGATTGTAATGCATGTACACTTAATTGAAGAGGTAGAGAGGGTGTCAAGTTTTACATTTCGGGGGGGGGGACATCAGCAAAGATCATAAATCGTCAGTGAACACTGCCACTGTTGTAAAAAAAGGTTAAACAGAATAATTTATCAGAGAATGCCATTTTGGATCATTTGGATAATATTTTTGAAATCATCCCAGGTCCAATACTGAAGACTTTAGTGTTGTCCGACATCAGAGTTATTGCTGATATGTTTTCTGTGTCTTCCAGCACAACTCGGAGGACGACAAAGAAAACATATCAGCAATAACTCTGATGTCGGACATCATCCAAATGATTCAAAATGGCATCCTCTAAAAAAATATTCCTCTCAGTTTGATCTGGTAGAGTGACCAGAGATGAACAAAGTTCATGCAACTCTGACTCTTGACTTAGCATGTTGTTGCTAGCTGTACAGCAGGCTGCTCAGTCACAGTAGTGAGTGAGGAATGGGTATCCAGGAAGATTGGTGTTGAAGATCCAGCCAATGAGCATTCAGGTCCCACCCACTGACTCTGATTGGCAGATTGAGTTATTCTGCTGAAAAGTGACATTCTGAAATAAATAAGCCACTGGGAAAAACACAAATAGGAAATAAAAACTGACTTTGGAAAAATGCTGTTTTGCAATAAAAACTGATGAAATTAACTAAAAATAGCTAAAAAATAATTCCCATTGTTAGCCAAAAATGTACATTAAAATAATGTATTATATTAATAAACAGATTTTTAAAGGAAAATGAAAAATACTTCATACTATTGAACTTAGAATTTTATATATATTCAGTTTTTTCACAATTTCATTGTCACGTTATATATTTGTTATTAATTGTTATCCAGATATCTATTTCACAATGAGTTTTTTATTTATTTAATTTTGAGTAGTTTGGTGTTCCATAGGTGAGACAGCAATTTCCTTTTATGTCATACAGACAATCATAATAAAGGCATTAAATTAAATTCTACTATTTATTTGTTCACATGAACAGATTTTACTCATGAACATTACCAGCTCAGACAGAAAATCTCACAAAACCTCTCAAGATAAAACGTGACTTCGGAATAAATAAACATGTTGGCCGAAGAGGAGGGATTGACAATAGTTTATGGACTAGTCTTGACGGAGAAAAAAACAACACAAAAAGAAAAGGTGTGGGATAAAGGAGTGAAGACAGCAGGAGCAAGGGCTCTAATTGCTACACAACAATATGGAGGTGAGTTATCGTTTTATTTATTTCACTCGAAAACGTTACCTTACTGCTCTTACCCTACTGATGAAGATGACTGAGAACTTTATATTTATATGTCACTGCATGACTGAGGCCCCTTATAGTCACCAAGTGTCTGTGCTTATATTTGTGAGCGGATGGGCAAGAATTTCCTGCAGCTTAATGCAGAAGAATGTCAAGTAGTAGTCAGGTGACCACAGGGCTTGGCTTTAAAAGGAAGATCAACCCATCTGTTCTCCGCTCAGACATTGTTCCATTCAGCCCATGTCACGTTGTCAGTCTTCCTACTAGTTTTCATGTAAAGGCCGAAGCAAAGCTAATAAGCTAAGCTGTCTCAGGCCTTCATTTGTGTTAAATATGCATTTCACAGTTTCTTTCTCCCTTTTTATGCAATATGTTTGCTTATTCTTTCAATGTTGTTTCCTGACTTAAGTGTATTTTTTCTTGTGAAGCACTTTGAACTACCTTATGCATAAATGGTGATATACAAATTAACTTATCTTGAATCTTCAAGGTATCCAACATTGAGACTTTCTGCTTAGCATTTTGCTGAGAGCTGCAAACAGAAACCTTGGTTTCATTTGGTATCATCGTCTCCTTTACAAAAGATAAATCTAGTCCAAGAAAAAAAAGTTTTTAGGATAAAATAGAGAAAGTTGACGAAATATTCTGTTTTGGATACTTCTAATGGAACTGGACCTTTTCCAGAAAACATTTATCTGTATGAGAAGTCAGTCAGAGAAGTCTGGCAAGTCTCTCAGAGTTATTTTTCATCAGTCCTCCTTAGAAACACATTACCACTTGAGCATCATAGTTCCTAAAGGGCCTTTTTGAGCACATTTGGTACATTTCTCCTGTCACTAGCAATTAAGATGGTGTAATTACTTGGTTTGACATTCACGAAGAGACGCGTTTTTGAGTACCTTTCAGAAACGCTGCATTGCAGAAAAAATAGGTCTAAGTAGTGAATCAAACAGAATCCATCCCTCTTGCTCATGGACATTTAACTTTAACACATTTGCAGAATGCAATCAATCCTCCCACCTGTAAGGATGACAGGGGCATAGACAGAGAGGTTGTATAATTTTTCCAAGCAAGATGGTACATAAGAAGTATGCATCTGTAGTGGCTTCTGTGACTTCCTCTGAGTTGTTCAGGCATCACACCTTCTTCCTAGTAGCCTGTGGGGTGAAGATTTGTGCTCCATTCGCCTGCACATTCATCAGCTGTGGCTGCAGGACATTTCAGGACTTCTTCAGGGTTGTGCTTGGCATTAAAGAATGTTTTGAGAGTTCAAGATACTGGTCATTACAGTAGCACTTGTTGTTCAACACAGGGGCCACCCTGTTTTGGTCAGCTTCTTCTCAGAGAAGGCACAGCAAATTATTACCGGCTGACCTGCTGCACTGAATTCAGTTGGGATTTGATGTAATGTTTAAAGCAACAAGTAAACAGACAAACACATATTTGCCAAGTGAGCTGAAGTGAACACACATCCAAGTAAGCTGACAACATCTCAAGTAAGTTTAATTAGTTGCATATCATGTTCATCCTCACGATTTTTTGAAGAATATAACAGGAAATTAAATATATAAATCCATAAATTAGTTGAAAGGATTTCAAGTTTTATCTCTAGATGACTTCTGTGAATAATTTGATAGACCAGTGTTTTTACCTAGAGAGCAGCACAGAACTCTCACACACACTTGATTGTCTTTCCTCTGACTCTAGCTGCTGACCTTGGTTTAATTAACATCACCTTCACAATAACCAGTTTATAACATTTGCCAGTTGGAGGGGATCATTATTTAGAGCTATCACAAGTTTAATTTCTTCTCTAATTTGTTTAACTGAGCTCTTCCTATCTAGCTGTGGGAATTGCTTGGAAATCAGGTAATATGCTCTGGACTATTTGCAGGGGTTGATTCAAAACTAGGGAATTATCAAATTTTCATTAACCACTCTATGAAAACACAATCACCTGCCACTTTATTAGATAATTTGCTAGTAGAAGAACGGATGTCTTTAATTTTTTATGGTATTGACTCATTAAGGTATCTGTTACCAACTTTAAAGACTTTTTCCCACATTGACATGTCTGATTTCTTGTCTACCCATCAATAATGTGAATATTGTGTTCTTTATGTTGTTTAAATAAATTTCTGACTCTACCATCTGAGTGTAGTAGCTGAAACTGAGAGTCAATGCACCAAGCAACTTTTTTCAAATGTGTTATTGTCCAATTTTGGTGAGGGTGTGTGAACTGTAGTGTGTCCTTTTCATAATGGACAGGACTGGCCCTGGTCTTCTACCGCTGTATTCCATCTGCCTTAAAATCTGATATGTTGTGCATTCAGAAATTGTATTAAACAGCTGTTACTTGTAATAAATAGGTATTTAGGATACTGTTACCTTTCGAACAGGTTGCCCATACCCCTCTAACCTTTGACAACCACAAGGCATTTTCGTCCTTAGAGGTTTTTTTTTGTGGAACATTCTCTGTAAATCAAAGAAGTGGTTGTGCCTGAAAATCCCAGAGGTGCCACAGTTTCTGAAGTGCTCAGAAATAACTATTTGGTACCGAAAACCATCTTTGGAGCCATTTAAATCTTGTTTTCTTTCCCTGTTTTGATGGTTGGTTTGAATTTCAACAACCCAACTGCACCATTTTATATATCCTTAAATAACCCGAGTAGCAATGTAAATGACTGATTCACTGTTTGAGACATGTGTACTCAATGAAGTGGGTGTTGAAAGTGTTTTTACTAGAGACACGTCAAAACTCCTATTTGAGTAAATGTTGTTAAAAATGCTCAAATAAATAATTATACATCACAGGTGTATATTTGTACATTCAACATTGAGTTTATTAGTTATGTTTCAAAAGAGATCTCACTGCTTCTTTCACCTCTGGTATTTTGAAGGCTAGTCTTTGTTTCCACAGAGAGTCAAGAATTTGCACTGTAATACATTGCAATATACCATAAACACCATGCACTACATCAAAGTCTGTTTCAACTATGATGGGTGTTTGCTCACATCATAGTAGTTGTTTTAATCTATTAAAACCAATATTACAATAGAAAGGAGAGTGTTCTCAAAGACAGTAGATCAAAATTCAGTGTTTGCTCAAGATGATTTGGCTGAAGATTGTATGTGGTACTCCTTTATCGCACTCTCAAAAACCAGCTGTCTTGATCATCCTTTTCTTTTTCACACCCAAACAGGAATGAGACAGCTCTTTATTCTCTTTAGGGGCTTGGGACGCGCTGTCAAAATCTGTGATGCTTTAGACTTACAATAGAACAGTTACCTGATATACAAGCTCGGTTTTATCATAAAAGCATTTGCACAAAGCCACAAAAAAACAAATCTGACTAAATGGAACAGCAATGTACTCCACAAGTAACTCAGAGTAGACACATCAATTGAGCCAGAATGTGGTACTTTTCAGCAGCTGTACATCCGACCAAAAAGCGCTTGTAGAATGAAGTGTGCTGTGTGTCACAGCCAATTTTGAAATGAATACCCGCTTTGACGTCCAATACCAAGATTAGTAGGCAATTGACAACAGTAAGTGGAAAAGTAGATAAACATTATCTATCACATTTTTGAAAACATAAACAGTCTGTAGACATAACTGCGCCAAGATTCTATGAGGATGAAACTCATCCCCTAGATGTACCATTAAAGGGATAGTTTGAATTGTTTGGAGGGGGTTCTGTGGACTCATTAGAAGTCAGTATCCTACTGTGAATACAGACCGTCAGAACAAAAGAAAGGTTCCCACAAGAGTGTTGGCTAGTCAGAACAGGGTGGACTTGAAAAGTCTTAAAAATCAAAATGTTCACAACTTTCACAGTATTTCATGCAAACACTATTTTGTAAAACTTTACATTGATGTCACTTTTTTATTAAACAGTTATTTACTTGAAAAGAAAAGCATGTTATTATGTGCTTTATTACAAGTATTATTTTATGTTAAATATGTTACCAAATTAAACTTGTAAAATATAAATGGAGTTCCAAGAAACTGCATTGCTGAAAATTATGTGCTTTTAGTGACAACAGTAAAATCCTGGCTTTTTTGTTTATTTATTTGTATAGTTTTAGTATATGCTTAGAGTACTACAATAAAAGCTGAATTTAATTAGACTTTTTCTACACACTTGGTGCCATTATGTGTAGCGCTGTATCTAAAAAAAAAAAGTGTAAAAATCTATAAAACCCATGTTCCTTTGAACAGCATTACTTTAGTACCAGGAAGTTACTTTGACCAGGCATGTTTACCTCACTGTGAAGTGACATAAGTTTAAGTCTGATCAACACTTTTCTTGGCTTCTCTAAACTGAGATCATTCAAGCTGCCGTTTATTGAAGTTTTATGCTTTGTGCTGATAGTTACTTCACAAAACCTCTCTTTAAGTGACACAAATCGACATCATTTGGTGGGGGGAAACATAGTGATTTAAAAAATAATAATTTTAACTTGAATTTACTCTTACTTTTGATTTATCTGTGTCACAGAAGAAAAGGAAATTATGATAATGATTGATTGGTTCATTATTTTATTTAGGCATAAAATCCTTATTCTTTTCAGTGTTGCATTAAATTTGGCTGTCCTGTGTACCACTGTGATCTAGTGCCAAAAAGTATGTAATAAACATTTGTTTGCCATTACTTTCAAAACATAGCCTCTTAAAAAGAGAGTTTACATTTGACACATGCAATATTTATGTAAAATTGCATTTAAAACACTACTGAGACCCTATTTAGTGTGTAGGATCTGAATCAGCACACAGTGCCAATAGAAACAAAACAAAGTATCCTAATTTCAACAAAAGGTTGAAATGCCAGCGGGCCTCATCCGAGCGGTTCTTTTATAAATTAGGACATAACGCAGCTGTAAGTCATATCATCCCTCATCTTTTTATGGGACAAATTCTGTCATCTGTCTGCTACGAGTTGATCGCAGCCTGGAAGACACACACACACCCCAAGTACATGCAGAGTCCTGCAAGCACATGTAAATTCTACACCTGCACAATTGTAGGTCCAGCTAGCTGCTGATTGTGGGAGGGTATCTAAATGGCCCGTAGCAGAACCAATCCCAGCGAGCAGAGAGCAATTGGCAAGCAAGTTCAAGGTATAATCTGTGCTGGCCCTGTGAGGTGGACTAATGAGAGACTGAAAGAAGAGGGAGGAGGATGATTATACTTTACATACTAACCTTGGCAACTGGGCCTGTCCTTTAATGACGGCATAATTCAGCGTTCACCTTGGGAGTCTGCCATGGGTTTTGGTTTATGAGGTCACCCAGGTAACCTCAATCATTCAAGTGCACGCTCTGTCTTTGCTTCAGTGACTTCCCTTCACACACTCTCGTACACAGGCGCAAGCAGGCAAATGCATTGCCCCTGTGTTAGAAATAGGCCGACTGCCTCCTCCAGCAGCAAAACAAGTTATATAGCAATCGTAGTTTTCAGCATGTCCCTGCTAGAGATCCTTGAGCCACACTGATTTGTGGCCATGAATGGATTGATAGATATGAATTTAACTCAGGATTAATCTCACAGTTTGAGTGAAAAGGGAGGGTAGTAACTTTGAAAAGTGGATTGTATAACCCTTACACCAGCACTTTATAATATAGTCATCCTGTATGGCAAGTTGATTTGTAATTCATCCGGTGACACTGTCATACTTTTCCAAATGTAATCTGTTTGCTGTTTTCAACTTAGAATATTTGTATATTTAGAACTGAAGCATACTTTAAAGGAAAAAAACGGTCACTAAAATATTTAATATTTTTTAATGGGTTTATAATTACCTTCTGTCACTCGATCTTCTTATATATGGAAAGTCTTTACACCATAGATGTGAGTAGGAAACCAAACTGACATAATTCATTTAATCAATGGAGTGGCCATATCTGAGCTGTACACACAATGATGCAGTACAACTAAATCTTCAATATTTCACCTTATAAATGGAGTGTTTAAATCTTTATTGTGTGATTAGTTTGCTCTGGATGCAGGAATAACTTTCCAGCAGCTTTACTTACCGCAATGCTCCTGCTGCTAAATCTCCACCCCTGACCATTACTAATTGATACTAAATCTTATTACATATTGATCAAAACCAGACTGTGCCACGTCCGAGAACATTGTCTAATTAAATTATATATATTTCATATGGCTCTTTTGCAATACAATACAATGTGCTCATGTATTAGAATATCCATTAATTATTCTAAATGCCAATATATTTGACATATTTATTTTTCAGTCTGTCTTTTCTAGCCAAGCCATTTCCAATTCTGCATGCATTTGACACAAATTCTTGGACGCATTGTGCGGGTGTGGCAAAGTGGTTCCCTTGTCTACATTATTAAAGGTCTCGGATGTGTTTTTCTTGTTTTCAACTGCTGGAAATTTGTAATTGTGAAGCTGTGGACAGCTGGAGCAGGACAGAAATGTATTAACAACTCCTGAATTGCTCTGGTGCAAAGCACAGGATGGGCATGCTTGACTCTATAAATATTGCCATGCTGTTCTCCAGCCTCAAGCTACAGAGGAGGCAAAGTTTGTTGTGATCAGAGGTTGTGTTTCCAAAGCATAACATCATTGTTGGCATTTGTTATGTTAACTAAAATAAAATAAAAAATATAAAAAAAATAAACAATTTCAAAAATTTCAAAACAGCTGTTAATATTTTGAAGCTTCAAAATAAAGTTCTGTTATGAGCTGCAGACACACTGTTTATTTGCTTCACATATATGTTTGTGTCTCTAAGATGTGTTTTATGTTCGTCTGAATATGAAAAAAATGTTTAGCATTTTGTGAAATTTCAACTTTAAGCACATTTATTACACTTGATGTTCCTCCATTTTATATAATGCATGTGTTTTTAATGAATGGTGCACAGTTCACATACAGCATCAGGACTGACTGTTTTAATGTTGAAATGTCTTCATATTTATTTTTTTCCCTATTTAATCTAAGTAAGTAGTTTGTCTTTCATAAAGTATCTATCACAGATCAAAAACTACTTAGTTCTTAACAATAAAAACAGGCATAAAAAAAACAGAGAGTGATTGCGGAATGAAAGTCCAGTGCTCTTTCCATAATCTACGAGTGTCCACTTGTGAAATACGCTGACCATTGACTAATTATTAGCAAAATGGTTCTAAAAGTAGGTTGCACTCTGTTCAGTTGGAGCCACTCCAAGTATTCAACATGCAGAGGTGAGTGAATCTTCATCAGTGCAAAAAGAAAAGTCTGCATTACATTGCATGAGATTCTGTAATGGGATTGATGGTGCATTGATGTAACGTTTTAGTAACACTACCTTCATTTCCATAGCTGTTTGCACCATTTGTGTTGCAAATACGGTGTCTTTGAGATGGTGTGGAATGTCAAAAAAATTGTACAACTCTGTCTTAGCATTTCATCAATTGAGTATACTATAGTCTCAAAGAAACAGGATGCTGAAGATATGTTTATCTAAGACAGGAAAGATTTTCATGGGATATTCCAAAGATTAATCCTTTTATCATTTTATCTTATGAGTCAATTTGTTTTACACACACAAATCACACATAAACAAATGACTTATAATTGACCATGTTTCTGCTGAAATATAGCTGAAAACTATTATCAGATTTTTCCTCCAAGTCTTATAGATTACTCTCAATCAACAGATAATTTGTTCGCCCATGCTAAATAAGGTAGTTGAATTTTTTATGATCATAACATTATAAAACAGGTATATCCAGGGGCAGACTGGGACAATAATTCATCTACTACTACACTGGTGAATGTGTGGCGCATTTAACTGTGTAGTAGTAGATTAATTAGAATAGTTTACACCAAAATACACCAAAACTTACTATTTTTAAACTAACAAGTACCAGACTACCTGTAATCTTTCTACTGTGTCAAACATAGTATCATGAGAAAAGAAAAGAATATTTTTATATTGATATTGACAAACTTTTATAATATGACAAATCAGTCAATTGTAAAAGCATATAAAACTATACTTGTAGGGTTTTCTCCAGTTTTTATTTCTAACTTCTTGAGATTCAGTTCAAGCAGAGATGTTCTGATATTCAGCTCTGTGGCATCAATGACCTCACCTGAGAGAACATGTGCTGCATACATACACAGTAAAAGCTGTAGCAAGCCCAGGATTGAGCCTGAACTGCATATACTTGCTAGTATTTATTTAGCTAAAAACTTTTGGAAGAAAGATTATTTGTAATTTCATTGTCTTTGAGTGCCCCTAAGTCAGTGTTTCTCAAACTTTTTCTATCATTCCCCACTTTGGACAAAGGAGCATACACAAGCCCCCCATGCTTTTATCGCCCCAACAGAAGGGTGACCACGCCTGATTTTTAAAGGGTTTTATTTATTTAAATAGCCGAGTTAGTCTACAAGTTTTTAAGGGTATAAATTAGTTGATAAAAGGGGTTGCGCACTGGTATAATACCGGCTCAGAAATATATGCTGTCAGTAGTTGCTACATGTAGAACTTCAGCTCACAGTTGGAGAAAATGAAAGTTGTAGTTTTATCAAATTTACAAAGCTTTCAAAAGTACAAAAATAAAAATAAAAATAAATAAATAAAGAGCAAGATACTCATCCCTGTATTTCCTCCGTGGTTGACCGTGGGACTTCTCTTACTCTGAAACATTCCCTGATCTTTTTAGATATTTGTACATTTTGAAGATGGAATCTCTGATAATGCGGCTACTTCAGCTTGTTTTGTTCTGCTGCGATATATTCCAACATCAAACTCCCAGCCCGATGTTCCAGGTCCCGGTTCTGTTTACAATGATGATCACAATTGCTAATTCATTTGAGTGTGTTTAATTTTTTTTGAGAAGGGGGGGGGGGGGTTGATTTAATGGACAGTGCAGTGAAACATTCACAACGACAGAATCTAGGGGGGAAAAACTATTTAAATCCCATTGATGTCACGCCTCACCTGCAATACCTCTGCGCCCCACTAGTGGGGCACGCCCCATAGTTTGAGAAATACTGCTCTACGTGGTCAAATTAGTAGTAACTGAGATACAGAAAAGAAAGTAAGTCAGACATTCCCTCAGTCGGAGCACCTTGCCAGCATTTGGCATGCCAAGGTGAGTGAATCTCCATCAGCACATACCAAGGATCTGGATAGTGTAGTACAGGATTAAGTATTGTTATCGGGTCATTGGTGAATATGTACAGTGTACATGGTGTTTTGGGGTGGCAACGCTCACCCAGTTAAAATCTGCGCTAAATCCTACAAATCTGTTGCAGCCCGGTTTAGCTGGAGTTCAAATTGTGTGTGCTGTAGATTCACACTCCAGCCTTAGCCAAATGGGCGCTGGAAAATGTGTTTTTTTTATTACAATCATTAAAAACGCAGCAATATGCCCAGCTTACCATCATCCTAAACAAACTGTATCTTTTTCATTTCTAAAAAAATCAAAAGGAAAGAGAAAACTACAAGTTTTTCAAACAGGTTTGCAGCTTGTCTTCACATTCTTTACTCTTCCATTAAGATTAATCAGATGCATAATGCCAATCCACACAAACTGTACTGTCAGTAGTTGTTGATGAGGAACATATAGTACAGTGACAGCGAATTTGACTGCAACTCCTTCACTCAATCTGCTGCCTTCTGAGTTACAGACAGCACTTAGTCTTGTCAGATGTAGCCATGCAGAGTCTCTTTAATGAAGACTTTCAGCTCCTCTTTAGGAAATGTTGAGAGCTTTAATGTAAGTTGCCAGCTCAGATTGCATTGAAGCACCTGTCACTGTTCGACATTTGAAAGAGAGAAGATGGGGAAACATACAGGCAGGGAGACCAGCAGGTGTGTCACGAGCCTAGTCGTGGAGACAATATACCATAGCCAGAAAACAGATACAGGTTGCTATCGACAGAGACACTGTTATTATTATTGGCAAGTGCTGCGTCTCAACAAGAAGTCTCACTTTTATTTGGCCATGGTTTGGGCAAAACAGTGGAATTGATCTGGCATTGATCAAAATGCCTGTATGGCTCTCTCTCATCTGAAGGGGATTTCATTGATCTGCCAAAGTCTTTTTCTATAATAGCTTCAGTGAAGTGTAGGAACAACGGTTTCAGGTGGGTAGATATCAGAGGAAGGAACACAGCCTGGACAATTTACTGATCCTTAAAAGTAAAAAAAAAGTGTCAGAGAGAGAGATTCACTGCAACAGACCAACTGCAGCCAAGTCTCCAACCATAACAAAAACACTGACAAATAGTTTGATGTACAAAAAGGAAAACAGATGATTACCCTTGTTGGACCCATTAAATGTAAACTTCAGGGATTTTTCTTTCTTTCTTTTTTCAAAATTAATACTAAATCATACATTTTGATACAGATGTAAAACAGTCAAATCTCATTACTCCATATTATCAGTCCATCTCTCTTCTCTTGATATATGCATGGAAGCATATGTTAGCCAGCTGATTTGATGTTACTTGACTGCCACCTAGTGAGAGTTCATCAGGCCTCTCCATAAGTATCCACAAGCGCAATGACTTGAAGAGGTAGCTGCTTTGCACATGGCATCTGAGCTATAATTTTACAGAACCTTTAAGGCACAGCTCTTCGACTTTCCTAAGAGCAATTTCAGCAGACATTCTAATCAGATACATCCTCCAAAGGCAATTGCATTTGTTCAATCAAAAATAAGAGGAGCAAAAGAAATGTATACTAAAAAGATTCACATTTACATCCTTTACATACTATATGATTCTTTTTTTTTTTTTGCTCCAGTAATGTTTCTTTTAATTAGTCAATAGCTAATCAAAAAATAGTCAATTGTAAAAATCATTGGCAGACTTGTAAATGTTCATCTGATCTGCATCATGTATTATAGGCACGTCACAAGTTGTGTCTAACAAAAGCAGATTCTAACTCATCACAACTGTTGTAGCAGAAAAGGTAGGTGAATAAAAGACAAGGATATACAGAAGTGCAACAAAGGAATTTAAAAGAAGGTCATGGAATCTTTGTCTACCAGTAAACTAATCCTGAGACATAGCTTTTGATCTTGTCTCAAAGATGAGAATATCAATTCTACACAAGCAAAAAGAGAAAATATAAAAGGAGAAAGTGATAAAATTGGAGGATTTTTTTCAAGCTTGTTACTGCTGATTGGCAGTCGAAAACAAAGATTCTGTGTTTCGCGGCCAACATTGGAGCTTAACTTGGTAAAATCCCAAGTGAAGACAAATAATATGTAGGTGGTTATTACAAGAATTTATAAAATTTTTACTTAAGTTTTGTGAAAATCAGTAATTCCTTCAAGGCAAGACCAGTTGGGGTAATGACCATAAATTTGTGGTCCCTCCTCCCTTGCCCTTACCCTCACCCCCTCTCCCCACACAACCAGATAGTCTTAAATGCAAGTGGGTAAAGGACAAGTGGTGGAAAGGTGATGGTTTTGGATTTTAATTATGGCTTCCCACTGAGGGCACCGCAATAAATGGGGTGCCAAAGGAATTCAGGAAAGAATAAGAGATTGTGGCTCAGAAAGGAGGGACCAGCCTGGTTGAGATCCATGTATGAACCATCACTGTTACAACTTATTAAGTTGTTCTTTTAAAAAATTCAAAAGCGAATCCGGATTTTCTTTCTTTATTTGGACATACATTTGCAATTCTACCAAACCTAAATAGAATCCTGAAATTCTGTTATGATTTTTGGTTTTCCACCTCAGGATAATTAGTGGCCAACCCCTCCAAAGAAAAAAAGATCTGTAGGCATCCCTGGTGCAAATTTGCCCGAGGTTTTGGGATAGTCTTTATCTGATTCTGCCTTATCCCTTCCAAATATGCATTGTGGTACCTGTCTTGTAGAACTGAGTAATGACTAGGCCGGGTAAGTATTGTTAAGGGACTGTTACAGCAAAGCCAATGAGTTGCACAGTGGGGGCTAATAGAGATATAAAGAGATAGATAGACACGAGAGAGAGAGAGAGAGAGAGAGAGAGAGAGAGAGAGAGAGAGAGAGAGAGAGAGAGAGAGGTCTGAGGCCAGAAGAACCAGAATGTAGCATTGTCTCTGCTGTGATTGCTATGCATCAAACGCAGATCACACTCTTAAGTTTAGAGGTTACAGATATTATTTATTGAAAAGTAGCATTGCCTGGCAACTGGGTCCTTCTCTTGAGACTAATCAGACTTATTTTTCATTCACGATTCATTTCAGATTCTTGAATTGATCTTAATAATGGATGAGCTTTAGAATCACAGAAAGAAATTAAAGAAATAACAGTTAAGTGTCATGCAGGCTCTGGTTTTTCAATGTTGTGTAGCAGAAATGGGTTATTTGTACTGGTAATGTGTTATTTTTGCAGGCTCAAATCAATTAAAGCGCTTTAAGGGGTGAATTAGCCAGCATTTTACTGTAAGCATATATTCTGGCAATCCATTGAACAATCGCACTTGTATAGACATAATTTAATGAACATCTGGTTTTCAGAGGATGCCTAATGATTTCACATTCATCTTCCTCTAAATGGGTAAAGTGCACGCAATTACGCTTTTAATTAGCTGTGAATGTGTTTCTGTCAATTGGATTGATTCATCTCTTTACCATGAATTGCATCATGTGATTTCAAGCAACTGCACTGGTTCTGATTTTAGAGCTTCAGTGAGTTTCTGCTTTGCTACAAGTTCAGTCTTCTTATGATTCTGGATATTGCTTTGTTCTCTGCTTTTATAGGATTGGGGTTAGGTTCTTAAAAAGTGGTAACAATGTTTTGATTTTAGAAATCCATAGAAGTCCATGTTGGAGGCCAGACCAGACAGGGAGGTGGGTTCCTTGACCGCTGATTGGTAAGGCTTCCCCCTACAACCCACTCCCTTCTAGACACTGGGCACAGAAATTAATGTTGCAGGAACAACTTAGAAAACTTAATGTTATGTTTAAATCTAAAAGCTACATCTGTGCTGTGCTGCACTTGTCCTCTTGTTCTCTGTCTCAGTCAGTGGAGAAAAAAGTAGAAGCTTTTGTGTGCATCTGTGTAAAACACAGCAGAAAAACACTTGCAAGAGCCTCTCTTCCCAGTCAGGAAACAGTCATTAGATGTGTTTAATTTGTGAATGTCACAACTGTAATGTCTTGAGTTTTTCTTTTTTTAGTTTTAGTCGATAAAAAGAAAATATTCTAGTAAAAGAAGTAATTGGGATTCATGTTAAATTCTTCAAACTTAGAGTTGCGATCCAATCAAAATGACAGTAATGTCAATGCTGAATTTATTTATATAGCATATTCGTAAAAAACAGAAGTTGGCCAAAGGGCTTCATTAGTTCACCCGTTAACAATAAAATAGAACAGACTTTAATAGGATAGGGCTCTTACCTGCAAACTCAGAAGGTGTGAAAAAGGTGACAACTAATATCCTGTAGGGGGGTGTTGGGTCATGCCCCCCACATAAATGTTGTGATTTTAACATGTAAATTAGATTTCTGATGTAGTCTGAGAGGAAAATAAAAAGTCTGTCCAGTGCAGTCACAGATGTGCTCAATGCCTCCATAACTGTTCTTTGTGCTGTCAGCTCCTGGATAGCGAGATGCATTGGGTACGGTGTTTAGGTCTGAAATACTGCTCAGATGCTCTCATGGGAATCTTTATGGGATTGACTAAATTACCTGTACTCCGTGCGTAAAGATAAACATGTCTGCGCATCTGCACCAATTGATCAGAGGTGTAAATTGCAGTCTATCAAAATGACAGATTTTTCTGTCACCATTAAAAATATAAAAATATATATTATTCAGTTAACTCCACCCCCATGGTTTTAAGCCAATGTAGTAATGTAGGCAACAGCAAGTCCAGTTGGGGGGCAGGTGCGGTTTGTGCACAGATCCTTCGGTAGCTAGAGGGACTGAAAGAGAGGGACAGCGGGAGTGGGCAGGGATGGTCACAAATTCAGCAGGAGCAGGATAAATAAAATAAAAAAATTTTGACTGGCTCTTGTTAAGTTAGAGTTGCGTTGTGAATTGAACTGAGCCAATCAAAATGTAAAGTAAAATATATATTTTTAAATTTTATGTTTTACTGTTAATAATTTGGTGTCACGAGCACTTTAAAACATTGAGTTTAGCTGAGCAGCTAATAAGCAGAGCAAACTTTAAATTAAAGTTTAACGTAGGGGGGGGACGATATAGAAAATGAGCATATTGATAAAGGCAATACTTATATTGATCAATATCAATAATTATTGATAACTATCAGAAAATGTTGAAAGTTTATTTCAAGTCCAGCCCAGGTTATTTTATGCTATTCTTTAATTAACTAATTAACTTAATACTTAATAAACTAATAAATACTTAATAGACTAATTAACTAATACTTAATAAAGAATTCAATTCAACCCCATTATATCATTAATTGTATTTTTTAATGGTTAGTAATTTAATTTAATGTAGGGCTATCTTGATGCTTTCTTATGTCGTTTAAAGCTTTTATGACACATTATTAAATTAATCGCTCCGACATTTGGTTTAGTCTGTTTGCAAAAACTAGCCAAAAAAAAGAGCTGATTCTAATTCAATGCAAGTGCTCAAGCTAAAGCTAACAAGCTACTCACCCATGACTGAGTGTAAACGGAGCCCAAAACACTGGAGCCCAGTCCAGTACTGAAGCCAGCAGGACTTTCTACCCCCATTTGTATTTTTTTAAAGCGTTTTCGCCTCTGAGGAATGGTGGAGTACTGGATGGACATTTTTAAAGCTGTAGGTGTTGTTAGCCGTGTTGTGTCCATGGACTGTATATAAGAATTGTGCCTGTTTCTGCGTAACCTTCACAGCAACAACGGGGGGAGGGGTCCTGCACAACAACTTTGCTGACGGTAGCATTCCCATTTTTATTTTGCTCATCATTGTTACATTTAGTGTTGATGTGTGTCGCGTATGTGCATTGAGTATGTGCATTGCATTCAACACAGGATGCAACATTTACCTGCCGGTGGACTGCTGAAACCTTTCTTCGGGACAATTTCCTCCTCTGCTCCTTTCTGTGACATCTTTTGCAGCTCAAGTCATTTGCTCTCTTTTGTGGTTTAAGAGGAGAGAGGGCTCGGTGACGGAACTGCCTGGGTCTGCGTTTATGATTGGTTTGGAGTAAATAATGACTAGTATTAAGCTACTTGATAAGCTATAATAGAACAGGAAGGGAAACTTTTTTTATTGAATTTTTTATCAACCCTTTTCTTTTCCTATCGCACCACATGTCTATCAATATATACTATTATTATTAGTGCTGTCATGAGATTAAAAAACTTTGAAATTAATTAATTATTAATTAATTATGATCTGTAATTAATCTATTTAATCTCTTTTTTAATCTCACCTAATAATTGCTTAGAAAAGCCTTCATCTTGAAGTATTTTCTTTTAAATTCATTACATTATTGTGGTAGAACAAAATTTTGATACATGTAATTTAAAAAAATGACTTTATGAAGTCATTTATTGTATTTAACAGACTTGAACAGATGCAGACCTAGCCATTTATATTCTGCTGTTTTTGTGACAAGTCCCAAGTGGCGCCTGCAACCTTCTGCTTCAAGCATGCGCGATTCATTAGCGTTCCGGACGCAGTGGGGTAAATGTCTTCTCTGAATCCAGCTGAATTATGGGTTAAAACAACACGTAATATACGCATTATTTTTGATACCGATGGCTTGCCATACCAGTGAACCTGGGCGGCCGGGTGGATCTGCAATGTATGGTGCAGACTGTTTGCCTACTGTGAGCTCTGAGACGGGAGAGCGCCCCGCTGCTCGGTGAGAAGAGTAACAGCATTACATGCTTCACCCAAAGGTTTCCAATGACAAATGGCATTCACAAAAAACGGATTACACACAGAACACTAGGTCACATAGCATATTAAACTGTTGACGGATAATACCTCAAAACAACCACTGAAGTCCATAAACAGGCAAAAAAAGCGTTGATGGTCAGAGCCGGCAGTTGCTACCCATGGGGGTGGGGAAGGAAGAGATGCTTTTCCCGTAACCGTGATTGGTCAAAGGAGGACACGTGATGCACTACAACAAAAATGTTTTGTGGACAAGATAGAGTCCTCCACTTTCTCTGCGAATTGATCCTTCGAAAGACCCACTGAAACCGAACTCCACCCCCCCAAAATAAAAAACTCTTCAGATCTATAGGATACACGTGAACACCATATTTGGTTAAAAAAATTACAATTTTCTACAAAAAGCAACAAGTTTACAGGTATGAAGGCTAGACCAAGTAAAACTTTTAAAATGAGTGACAAACTTCTTCTGAACAATGTGAAAACTGAGAGGAAGTCAATGAGGAGATTTTAACAACAGAGTTTTGTGTTCATGCTTCTTCTTACCAGTTAGCTGCAGCATTCTGGACTATTTACAAGCACTACAGTGATGATTGATCTAGACCAATATAAAAAGAATTCCAATGGTCCAGATGAGAGGTGATAAAAGCATATATAACCTTGTAAAACCAAATTTCTAAAGATGAATTTACAACATGAGAATAATGAACAGAACACAGATATGTTTTCTTATTGTTAGGGTTTCCTGCACAGCCGTTAATCGCTGTCATCTGCTCCTCAAGAAATCTCCTGCTCCCATATGAATGTAATTTGGCACTTCCCAGTCTCCAAGAGCTTTTGGACTCCTTAATGTGCTGCTGACAGTCCTTTCTTCTGGCCCAATCACTAATTCCTCATTAGAAATGATGAGCTTCTTTATCACCTCTCTCTGCAAAAGGTTAGGCCCAGGCCCAGAGGAGAGGCAGGAAGTCCTTTGCTCTGGACCTGACGGAAAGCTTCACAGGGTTGCAGCTATTGATTGGGGGCTTCAAGTTGCTTTCTCCACCAATGTAGGGGTCTGCACTGCAGCATACTAAGCTGATGTGTAATCAATGACTCATACCACAGCAGACCTCCGTGCACAAACCCGCCAAATTATACAGTAGACTTCAATATCTGACATAGTGTGTTTTTTAAAGTGCCTTCCGGAAGACAGACACAGACTGCGAGCACACTAGGTAAGTACACACAAGCTAAACATTGCACGCACGCAAGCAACCCACGCACTCAGACACAAACAACAACCCAGTCTTGCAGGGTTACTTTGATTTTTCTCCCTCTGTCCAGATGAAATGTTTATCATCTCAAATACTGGGTGAAGAAAAAAGAATATACAAGCTATGAAACTCTTTTTTTCACAAGCTTTTTTCACAAACCTTTCGGTGTCTGAGCACCAGCTGTGAGATGTGGCCTCACAGTGCACTTGGCCACGCAGCAGCTTCAACGTGCCCTCCTCCTCCTCTTCGTGGGCCTTAATGATATGCACAAGCACACTCTGGGGCCAGCTTCCCAGAGCATTTAATCCACAGAGATATGATACTATGCTGGATGTTGGGTCATCCATCACCATCTCTCGCTTCTCTCCTTCTCTTTCCTTTTTCTTTCTCCACTTGTTCCATCTCTATCATCAGGCTAAGCTCAGACAGTTTGATTACACGTGCGCTACCTTTTCACCTTTCCAACTGACCATGTATTTTATTGATTGAATAATCTGACTAATTTAAAAGTTTAAATGAAATGCAGAAGGATTTGCTTCTTTGTCTTCTCTGGGTTGCGCTCATCAATGAGCTGCGCTGAACCCCCAGGGGAGATATTTTTAATCAAACAGTAATTTTAGCTCTGTTGCAAGTTCCTCTTTGATTCCTCATTAATTGTGTTTGAATGTCTGTTTGCAGAGTTCTCCTCTTTATCTTGTGAACCTCACTTGGCATAACCCCTCATTATAGCACTTTACTTTTTTCTTGTTTCTTGCCATGTTTGTGCTGTTCAAGAAAACTTAAAGCGTGGCCCTTATACTCCTACGCATTTCATCTTCATGGTCCCTACCAGTTTCCACATTATCCTCCATTATCTACTGTTAGCACATATTTGTTTCTATGGCAATGTCATTGATTATGTCTTTGGCTTTTAACTATTCATTGCCCCACAAAAGAAAATGCATTAGTTTTTTCACAGTAACATCCTCTTAAATTTATCAATATAAATTCTCCACGTCAAAATTGTTAAGTCAACACATGCCAATCAATATCATCCTTCATCCATTACACGGTCCATTACATGTCCCTAAGGCTTCCCAAAAAGCCATTAGGTAACAAAATCTTGCAGAAGAAACCCAATCTTCCACATCCCAGAAAGCTCAGTCTGGAACCTTCATCAGAGCATGCTGCCCTACATCTCTTACTGCGCAGCATGGAAGACAAATGGACGGCCATTAGTAGTGTATTAATTACATGTAAGGAATGAGTTTGTTAATCAATCAGGTAATTTCTCCTTTCACTTGTAAGTTAGAGTCACTATAAGGAAAAAAGGGAAAGAAACATCAGGTCTGTGTTGTTCCAATCCTTTCTGTTAACATTTTGTGCAGTGTTAACAGGCTGTGACACTGAGTGCATCTGCTTCTTATTTCTTCCAGACACACACACACACACACACACACACACACACACACACGCGCACACACACTGCTATGCTACCCTGCTGCGTAAAGTTTCTCAAAAACATCTCAAACAGAACTGACAAGAATTATCATGTCAACATAGATTTACAGCAGACACCCTGAAAGACTGATGATTAACGACGTCACAATACAGGGATGCAAGGACACAGTGTGGTAATTGCTTTTTTAGTGTGCATCATATACATTTATCCTTTCCCACCTGAATGAGTAAAAAATATCAAAGCACTAATGCAGTTGGTTAAATACTCCAAATGATCCGGATGCATGGAGCTGTCATTTAAGAATAATGGGACAAAGCTAGAAATTATTTCCAAGGTCTCTTTGTATTCAGTTGTTCCTCCTAAAATGATGTATCCTTACTTTTGTTTCTCCAAGATTTAATAGTTCTATCCTGGCTGATTTAAGGAATCATAATTTGGTACCGCTAACAAATATCATTATAAATATGTGTGTAGTGGGTCTTAGGAATGTGTGAACCATCTTTTATATTTCTGTGTCTGCAAAAGTCCAAAATTAAACCAAAAAAATCAACTATATTTAAAAACATTTAACTAGAAAATGATCTAATGATGGATATTTGTTTGCAGACAAAGTGTGTAAACCTACAGGAAAAAACGTTACTTATGAAGGTGAAATCAGATACAGTTGCATTGAATCAAAAAAGGGGGTCAGATGTGATTTTGCATCATGTCCTATATAAAGACCAAAGATCAACCACCTCTGGCAAGAGAATATGGACTTATCAGTCTTGAAGAAATGTAATTTAGCTGAACTGTTTTGCTGAAGGAAGAAACAAATTTACTGACATGTCACTGAACAACTTCATTCCACAGCAGCACAGCCCAGCTTTTGAGAAATATGCTAAAATTGTCCAATTAATGATACATCAAATCAATGTCTCTTGAAACGTAATGCACAAGAAAAAAAAAACAAAAAAAAAAACAAATGAGCAAATACAAGGTTTATCCCAGCCAGAATTTATGAAAACTGAGGAGGGAAATCGGATTTGAATTTGGAAAAAGCATAAATAAACATTTCCGAAAAAGAGAGTTCCATTTTCCTTAAAAGTGGTTTCTGAAAGGAGATTTTGAGCATAAAATGTCTTACATGCAGTGAATAACTATCCTTGCATTAATTTAAAATTTAATTTAATTTAATGATACATTGATTAGATTGGCAGCTAATAGCTAACTGTAGAGGGGGCCAAAACCAAAGCAAGTTTGTGCCTTGTAAACTAACGTAATTCAGAAAAAGGACATGGGTGAATATGAAACTGCTAATATGAATACTTTTTCACTGCCATTAGATAGGTCACTCTGAGTTGCATTTGCATGTGAACATTTTCTCCAACCCCCCTTGCCTGGATTAGCTAAAGAAAGGAAATAGATGGCAAAAATGAGGGAGTCAGAAAAAGCCAGTCCCATCTACGCCACAGAGAAAATTTATATTCATGGTCTTGCTTACCTTGGCTTGAGACCACCTACAGGAAGGATTTATGGATTTTGCAGCCAGGAGAGAGCAGAGCACGTCTCGTCTAGTAGAAGCTAACCATTAGCAACTCGTCTAGTAGAAGCTAACCATTAGCAACTCGTCTAGTAGAAGCAAACCATTAGCAACTCGTCTAGTAGAAGCAAACCATTAGCAACTCGGCTGGTAGAAGCTAACCGTTGCAACTCCACAACATGGAGGAAGACGTTCAGGCTAGTGTTATTTGTGGACATAGCACATCTGCAATGCATTTTTTACTCAACAAAGAGGAGGAAGAAACTGTTGGAAATTGTTTTCGGAACACCACCAGTGAAGCAAGTTAAGTTACTTATTTGTTCGAAGGCAGCATAAAAAGTGCATTGCTGTTAGCCAATCGGAGGTGAGAAGTTTGCAAATCATGAATATTGATGAGTTACACTCTGAATCCTGTCATTTTCCCCCACCCAATGACAAACTTCAACCAAACTTCAACCCCCTGAAACAGGAGCGCAAAAGCATTTTTTCTACATCAAATGACCATTTATTCATACTAGAGAGCATAGCAAATTTAGTGAGAAAATTAGTAAATGAGAACTTTAAAAATATACTACAAAACAGGTGTCCAGAAGTGATATTCAAATGCAAAAATTCAGTATTATTAAAATCATGTAAATGCCTAATTATAGTTTTTTTACACTGCTTTGCGTCTTTATGAGATGGTTTCTCTGGCTATATTCCTTTGATATGTTATGTTTTTCCGCAACTCTTAGTATGCCCATTGTGTGAAGCAACTTGGTCTTACAATATTACAATTTCAAATAACCATGAAATGCAAACTTTATGGCAGTTTAAGAGTTTAAAAAATAGCTATTGCACTAACTACTTTTATATTTTTGAGAAGGGAGCTGTTTAATATGTTACAGTTTTGCAGGATACCGTTGTTCCTTTAGTTTTTTACTGCTTTTACAGTTGAATGTCTGTAAATTATGTTGCCTATGGCCAATGGCTGTATCAGTGCAGGGGAAAATATATAGAACTATTACAGTGGACCCCTGGTATTTGTGGGGTTTAGGGACCATAACCAACCGCAAATACCAAAATTCCTCAAATACTTGAGACACTCTTTAAAAATGCTTGTAACGTTCTATTTTAACAGTTCACACACTAAATATACTTTAATATGCATTAACACACACAGTCGTAACTGTCATAACACTGAAGCTAATATGTACAGTCTTTCTTATTTCCACTCTTACAGGTCAATCAGCGCTAAGGAAAATGAGTGCAGCTCGTTCGATTAGGTGCTTTGCAAACACCATCCAGTACCATGTCAAGCATTATTGAACCCATGTATTCCAGCTTCCCCAGCTGCATCTTCTCTCAAATATTTTAGAGATAAAAAAGAAGTGAATTAAAAAGTGAGTTATTTTCCACAGAAAAATCAGCAAATAGGTGAATCCACAAATAGGAGTGTCCACTGTGTTTATAATGACTTCACAGAACATGACTTTAAAAAAAACTAAGACACCATAACTATATAAAAACAACAATTGTGGACCTTAAATAATTGGAAAGTCCATTGTTCATCGATGAATAATTATGCATTCGGTGCAAAGAGAAAACTTTTCAAAGCTTTTGGGAAAAGAGTGAGTAGTGGCTTCTCACACATACGAATAATGGAAGATACGAAAGAAACCATAACCGAGGAAAACAATCAAATATTTATTTTTAATTGGATTTAATTGATTATATTTGATATCTGTGGAACACAGGACCAGCTCTACACCCTCAGCAGGGTCCTGGAGGGTGTGTGGGAGTTTGCCCAACCGTTCTACATGTGTTTTGTGGACACATGCACATGTACCCATACTCCCGGAGCGGGTGCTCCGGGAGTATGGGGTACCGGGCCCCTTGATACGGGCTGTTGGGTCCCTGTACTACCGGTGCCAGAGTTTGGTTCGCATTGCCGGCAGTAAGTCGGGCTTGTTTCTGGTGAGAGTTGGACTCCGCCAAGGTTGCCCTTTGTCACCGATCCTGTTCATAACTTTTATGGACAGGATATCTAGGCACAGCCAAGGTGTTGAGTGGATCCGTTTCGGTGGCCTCAGGATCGGGTCTCTGTTTTTTGCAGATGACGTGGTCCTGTTGGCTTCATCGGAACGTGATCTACAGTTTTCGCTGGAGTGGTTCGCAGCCGAGTTTGAAGCGGCTGGGATGAGAATCAGCACCTCCAAATCCGAGGCCATGGTCTTGAGCCGGAAAAGGGTGGGGTGCCTTCTCCTGGTCAGGGATGAGGTCCTTCCCCAAGTGGAGGAGTTTAAGTATCTGGGGGTCTTGTTCACGAATGAGGGAAAAATGGAGCGGGAGGTTGATAGATGGATTGGTAGGGCATCTGCAGTTATGCGGGCGCTTTACCGGTCTGTCGTGGTGAAGAGAGAGCTGAGCCGAAAGGCAAAGCTCTCGATTTACCGGTCGATTTACGTTCCTACCCTCATCTATGGTCACGAACTCTGGGTGGTGCCCGAAAGAACGAGATCACGGATACAAGCGGCTGAAATTAGTTTCCTTCGTAGAGTGTCTGGGCTCTCCCTTAGAGATAGGGTGAGATGCTCAGTCATCCGGAGGGGGCTCAGAGTAGAGCCGCTGCTCCTCCAAATCGAGGAGGCCCAGGGGAAGGCCCAGGACATGCTCGAGGGACTATGTTTCTCGGCTGACCTGGGAGCGCCTTGCGATTCCTCCCGAGGAGCTGGAACAAGTGGCTGGGGAGAGGGAAGTCTGGGTGTCCTTGCTTAAGCTGCTGCCTCCGCAACCCGACCCTGGATAAGCGGAAGAAAATGGATGGATGGATGGATGGTTTTAGTTGATTATATTTGATATCACAAAGAAATCTGAAGCTACACCTTGCAGGTGGTGATGAACATGGCTACTTATTCTTCTCCAAGATCTGCTGGAAGTCACATCCAGTTAAAAAAAGGACATGCTTCTCTCCACTGTTGCCCCATGCATGCTAAGGATATGGTATTATATTGAAGATTCCAACAATTGCTGATTTTTATAAATCTTCAACCTTTATAGTAGCTTGCCATGTACAATATGTTGAACACTAATGTTATTACAGTGTTGATAAAATGAATCTTAAATTAATTACATTGTCTATAATTGTTTATTAATTGAATATGTTTGATTTTTAAAGGGCCTTAGGAAGAAAAATATGGTTTTACATCTTACATATATGCAATATTGGATCAGTATTATCAAAAACTCAAAAATAAATATGGGTAGGTTTTTATTTATGCTTTTGTTTATTTCAGGTTGCTATCGTTTCATCAATTTTAATTACATAGGACATAAATCACCATCAGTTTTGTGACATTATGACCATGAAAAACCCATCCACCTAAGATAAAAATGACAAATCTGTAATTTTTTGTAGGAGCTAAAAGAAGCTTTAAGACTTGACGACAATCAACAAGCCATCTATTCACTGTGGACTTCCACATAATGTTGTCTTTTATGCGCTATTTTCAACCACATAGAAATATTTTTTAAGCACCACAGCCTGTTTGCAAAACTGTTTCTACTGAGGATTTTCCAGATTGTTCAATTAAAAAATCCCATCTGGCATTTAGAGTGGATTTTAAAGGTATTACAGTGTAATCTTATTTGGGTTATGTGGCATTTAAACATAAATATGGAGTATCATTTAATTGTTAATTGTTAATTGTTTAATACATTTAAAAATATATATTCAAAAATTTATTTATTTTGGTAATTAAATTCAAAAAGTGACAGATTTTACAGTTCAGTTACAAAGAGAGTAATGTATTTTAAGTATTACATTTGATGGTTGTGGCTTACAGCAAATAGAAACCCAAACCTAAACAAAGCCATTTATATTCTGTGCACCTCCACTTTTCTCCATGATGTAGCAATGTGATTTTCAAATAAAATACAAAATTTACATTGTCTGAAAATAAGATTTTAGTACCCAGGAGCTACTCACAATGGGTAGGCCCAAAATTCTTAAATGGCCTTTGCATTACATTACTATTCTTATTGACTGTGTACCTTTTTCTGGGATATTTTTTTTCTTCCATTCAACCCTTTAATTAAATGCTTGAATAAAGTAAACAACCAGCTTCTTTAGGAATTATCTTTTCTAACTTACCCTCTTGTTGTGGGTGTCAGCTGGACAATTCTCAAGTCAGAATAAGTATTTTTTATTTATTTTCAAAACATCACTCTAATGAATCTACAAATGAGTTTAGGTTTTGGATTGATTAGCTTAAATTAATTAACTTTTCAGTGATTTCTGTTTTATACAGATCTACCTGTATATCACATTGATTTATAAAATATATTTATGAATACGTCCCTATGTTGCCCTGCGATGGACTGGAGATGGGCACCAGCCCCTGCAAAAGATATATATATATATATATATATATATATATATATATATATATATATATATATATATATATATATATATATATATATATATATATATATACATAAAAGGTTTAAACCTTGAAAATCTGTTACAATTTGACCTTCCAAGTGACGTATTGGTGAAGTCACTGTTTACAGTAACCAAACAGTAACATGTTTGGTCGGCATGTGGTCAGATTTAGTCTAGTTATATGAATAGAGTTAAAAGCAGACTATTGGATTGTCTCTGCTGCTGTATGAGTAGCTATGCTGTAGGCCTGGAGGCATGTATATAACAACAGAGGTAAGAACAGACATTTTGTTTTACCTTCTCTGAGCCTCTGTACTGCTTCCTTGGCCAGTTTAGTGCACACTGCGCCCCGTGTGAATACACCGTGTGATACCATTGACACAGATTATGGATTTTACCTGCTTAAAAATATGCTATGTGGGAGTGTGGAAATGTCAGGGAAGGCACCCAGGCTCTGAGATTTACTGGGAATTTATAGATCACCAAATGTTGCTCTCTATGGAGAAAAAGAGGAGGAGGAGGGAGAAAGTCCATGCAGAAGCCTCGTCAGAATTCAACCACTGTTTTCCATTTCACCCTGAGCAAGAACTCATGTCTGGCAAATTTGCATATACATGTATTTGCACAGATCCAATCAAAGCTCAAGGTGCCGACACAATTCCAAGATTCAAAGCGGAATACCAACCAGTGTTTCAGCTGTAACTAATACCCACAGCCTGGGGAAGTGGAAGAAATGGTGCATTATCTTTGAAACAGATAACATTTAAATCACAGAGGAGTTTCGAGCAGACAGAAATACTGCCAGAGAGGTCAGGTCACTTGTTCTTGTTACAGATGGAGTATGTCAAGCAAGTGGAATAGATTAAGGATGGACAAGCCCTGCTGTCATGTACTTATCAGTTCAATAGTGCATCTAGTGATTACACATAGTAGTGAGTAATTAATTATTTATAGAAAGCATCACATTCCCTTACAGTACTCAGCCTGCCTGAAAACGAGATTATAATAAGGTTTTCATGCTAGACGTGTTGCCAATTTGGGATCAAATCAAGTCTACTTGGTAAATCCTATGGCTTTATTGAGATAAGAGCTTATTTTTGCATGAATATTTTTTTCCAGTGAATCTTTGCACAGAAAATCCCAAACCCATATGCGGCTTATTTTATGATCTTCTGCTGATGTCTCTGCAGCTCGGCCACTAAAGCAAAAATGCATTACTTGTTAAAATCATATAAAATCAAAGTGTGATAATTTTCAAAACATATTTTCTTCGACCAGAAGTACAGTTAATGAAAGCAAAGAAAGGAAAATGGAGAAAAAATGTGAGCGAAACAATATATTAAGCCCTGAATGGAGAGATAGAGGAAAAAAAGTATTCCCCACTCACAGCATTCAGAATGTGTTATTAGGGAATGATTTCAACAGGCTCTTAGTAGCTCTCATTAGATGGTGTATCAAACCAGAACAAAAGTCACTTCTCCTAACTATGTGGGGGAAGTGGATTGGAAAATTAAATGGGAAGAGGAAAGTGAGGGAGCACTCTGCACTACGCTCTTGTCACCGTGGCCCTGCTCCCACTAACAAGTCCGCTCAGTCGACTTGCACCAAAAGTCATTCACATGGTCTTTAATTTCACTTCATTGATTGGAATTTAAAGCTTCAGTATATAGCGAGGAAGACATTAAGATTATCTAGTCGCTAAACCATGAGCTGAGCATTTGTTTTTAAATTGTGGTACAGTACAGCTGAAGCCTCGTCTTTTGAGTTTACAGCTCTGAAAGTTCAGAAAGTTTCCCAAACTGAGAAAGCACACCCACCAACTGCTGGGCACTACATGAGTCCCTGCAGCTTTTTTTTAAAGGAGTATATATTTATATAGTGTACACCATGCCATAGATGAATAAGTGTAACATTTCATTAATCTTGACGTGCTGTTGCAGCTTGATGCCAGATGCTAGGGACACAAGCTGTCGAAACAATAGAGGAGCTCTTCAGCTCTTACTCTCCCCTTCCTGCTTTTCCTTTTGTTTGCCCAGCCAAAGACACAGAGATGACATCACATCTGTCAGCAAGATATGATTTACATAAACATCAAACTAGTCCACTGAATATCTGTCAGAGAAAGTTTTTAGACTTGCAACAGCATTAGCATTTCAAGGTTGCGTTTACACCATATTCTTATCTGTTTTGCATATACTATTTTTGTGAGTTCCTAATTTGCACCTACGCTGTTGGTTGTGTCTCTGTCCAAAGCTGGAAAGATTAGGTTTATAGATGAAACCACATACTTTTTTTATTTACAGCAAAAGCATTAGTGTTCAAATGCGAGTAGGTGGTTTGTGTTTTGTAAATTGCAAGAAAAACCTTCCAAATAATGTGCTGTCCAGCCAGTTGATGAGAAAAGCACTGGGGAAAAGGCACACCAACAGCATTCCCATCCATTCAGCAAGCGCGTGTAATCACATCGTCAAGTGGAAATTACACTTCGGACAAGAGCTTGGCCATTTAAGACTTATATATACTATATATCAGTCATCATGTCTGACAGGTTTTGTGTGATGAAACTGCAGTTCATGCAGACATTCGAAGACCGTCTGATGGTTTTCTGCGGAGTACGTTCCAGTATGAGCCCTTGATGATTTTCTGTGGACATGTGCACGGACTTGAAAGATGCATGTGTTGTGTACTGTCATTTATTGAAGTGACAAAAGTGGCACTTCTGAAGCTATTTGCATGATACCTTGTTATTGGCAGGCAGGGTAAATTACTGACATGGAATTATAGTTATACAGATGGAAATAAATGACCACTTTAATGGATTTCATTTTTTACTTCTTTTTACGCCCCCACAAAATCAGAATAACATGACTGGTTAGTCTGTAAACAATAATATGTGCTTGTCCAGGTTGGCTCCTTGATTTAGTTTCATATTTCTTAGACATTTTTCTTCTTGTTGTCATTCACTTAAACAAACTCAGAAATACAAATACAGTTACAATTCCACAATTATACACAGTGAATGAAAAGACATATAACCAGTTAAATCAGTTGGAACCCCTCCTGATATAGATCGGTAAGAATTACCCTAAGTTATTTATATTTGCTAAATTCCAGGATAATGATAATGATACATTTCCAAAGTACTTGACAGCTGGAATTTGCTTTTTAAGCTTTGTTCAAACAGTTTCGATATACTCCCACAAGCTTCTCACAATTGTTTGATACATTTTTTGCCAATTCCCCTTCCTGTCACAGATGTTGTAATCGAGTCGGGTTTTTTGCCCACTTTGCTCACACACATCTTTTTAGTCATGCCTACAAATCTTCTATTGGACTAAGATCAGAACATTGTGATGCCCTAGGTAACTAACTTGGTAACTAATTTGGAGGTATGCTTAAGGTTGTTTTCCACTAGAAGGCCCCAACTGTGCCCAAAATCTAACTTCCTGACTGATGGTTGATATATTGCTTCTGTATTTCCTTATAATGTTCTTTCCCAGTGACACTATCACCACCAGTCCCTCCTGCAGCAAAACACCCACACAACATGATCCTGCCACCTCGTACTTCAGTCTGGATGGTGTTCTCAGGCTTGCAAGATTCTTCCCTTTTCCCGGAAAAGGAAAAATAGTCAATATGCCCAAACATTTCCATCTTAGTTTATTCAAACTATGGGAGTTGTCTCCAATGGGCTTTATGTACAGCACATTTAGTAGAACTTCAGGTGTTCAGTAAGCCAGTAAGATCATTTCCAGCTACGTCGTTGGGAAACGTTGTGGTGGTGGAGTGCAGCACTGAGGTAAATAGAGGAATGAGATATCGCTCATAAAATAAAGATGACAGATAGTTTAGTACAGTGTAGCATAGTATACCATACCAATATAATAGTATAATATAACAGTATGAGTTGAAGCCATCATACAAGTTTCAGCGGTGTGAAGTGTCGACAGCTGAATACTGCTGTGTTCCTTTGTGTACCTCGTCAGCTAAATATAATTCAACTGTCAGTTTTCATACATTTCCATCGGACGATCAACTACGAAAGAGATGGATTGTGAACATCAGAGGGGAAAACTTCATCATCTCTCACCACACCCATGTCTGCAGTTGGCATTTTGCAGCTCAGGACGTCAAAGAGCTGAGTGAGGAAGGAAGAACCGAGTAAGGAAGGAGGGAGAAGGAGGCTAAAACCCAGCACCATTCAAGTTTTATTTCATTGGAACAACTATACTCTGGGTACAAATATGCGGCTTGTCACTCTTCTTCATGGATCTGAAGCAGCTTGGCCTCACTGTCACTTCACCTGTCTCACTCTTTCCAACAAAAGTGAGACAGGTGAAGTAGTTGTGGCTGATTAGCAAATACAGCTTGCCTAACCTAAGCCTTGCCTAGCCTACCCTAAGCACAATATAAGTAGCAATACATATACTCAAAGAAAAGTACAAACACCATCAATCCATTCATCGATTATCTATACTGTTCATCCTCTGCAGGGTTGCAGGGGGGCTGGTGCCTCTCTGCGGCATTCATCGGGAAAGGGGCAGGGTACACCCTGAACAGGTCGCCAGTCCATCACAAGGCAACACAGAGACACACAGGACAAGCAATTATGCACACACACACTCATACCTAATGGCAGTCTAGAGAGACTAGTTAAGCAAAGAGCCATGTTTTTGGACTGTGGGAGGAAGCTGGAGTACCCAAGGGGAACCCACGCATGCACAGGAAGAATATGCAAACTCCATGCAGAAAGACCCTAGGCTGGGATTTTGGAATACTATTGATGCTGCAAGGCATCAATAGTACCAAGTGCACCATTGTGCAGCCCCATTACAAATACATTTCTGTTAAATGTGAGCTTAATATTCATCGTTGAATGTTAAGCTGTCCTTATCAGTGTCCCAATTAGAGCTTTAATTGGGCCTTAAAAATTGGGCCTGACCCGGCCCGAGCCCGAGAGAATTCAGCCCGAGCCCAAAGAGTATATTTTAATTGACAGCTTATTAAAGCTTGAACCCGATTAAAGCCCGACAATATTCAAAAGTCATCACATCAGGGTTTCCGCTAGAAAGAAAATGGCACCGGACAAAGTGACCGGCAGGTTTTCAATTTACTGGACAAATGTTTGAAATTCCCGTCAAATGGGCCTATTATCTGAAGCTTAAAATGATAAATGAGGCCCTGCCTATAAGAATAATATCAAGGCATGTCGATTTATAATCTTTTTTTTAAAGTCTGCAGCTTTATGAAATAAAATGAATACCGTCAATTAGGCTATCTCACATGCATGACTTCTAAAATAAAGGCTTTTGCACAAGCCTGCCCTCTTTAAACATGAACATAAAGAAACTGAAGGCCTACCTAATATCAGATTAAATCATTTGTAGTTTGTCCGACACGCTCCCCCGCCACCCCAGGTCAATTTCCACCACCAACATCCCAGCGCCCCACCCATACCCACAGCGGACGGACGGCATCCCCACGCCAAGCCCAGCCACCACCTGGAAACCAAGTTGTACCAGCTCCTGAATTGTGACCACCCAGCTTTAAAGGTATTACAGCCCATGCCACTGATAACACTAGAGGGGTGGTGACAAAAATCACACTTTTTATAGACCCATGCATATACACACACTCTTGACTTAATTTAATCTCTAGCTAACATATATTTACATTTGTACATTTAATTTGAACAACTTTAGTTCAAAACTAAACAACGATCTAAACCAAAACACAGTCCAAGAAATCTCCCCTCCTTCCAGTCAATGTGGTTTTTCCCAGTGAGGTTGATTCAACACACAAGTTCCTTCCTCATGAGAGACTGGTCTGAATAGACCCTTAATGTTGGACAATTAGTAAAATAAATTATCTCTATTCTGACATACAGCAAATACAAATCATTTAGTTAATCCTGATTGACTTAAAACATGAGGTTCAGTCTGATTTTATTTCAAGAAAGATCAAAACCTTATCCCACCCTTGTTAATTCATTGGCACTAAAAAAGAAAGACAAGATGACTGTAGAACTTGCTTAGCACAAAAGTAATAGCTAAGGGTGTATTCAGACCAGAAAAGTATTTTGGTCCGCTTGTTTGGTCGGGATCAAAAGCGGACATATTTTTTTCCCGTTTAGTGTGGTTCGCCTTCACACTATACTTTTTGCAAGTGAACTATATTTTGTACACACATCCAGGTGTGTGACGATTGGTGCTGCCATTGGACAGCAATGACTAGGGCGGCACATAGAGCACAGACCCGGAAATGGAGGAAATAATGGAAGTCCCACGTGCTGCATTCCTGCTCTGCATATATGTGCTGTTATTGGAGCTGCAAAATCATATTGAGTGTCAGGAGTAGCTCATTCAACGCAGGTTTTGCGACGCTCTGTTTCAAATTTTGGAACAGTGTCAACGAATGCGTGTAGTAACCCAACGGAGACGATGTGCTTTGCGTGCCCTGACCCACAACATGCTGGCAGCACCGTGGCTAAACAGAAGACAGAGGCTCAGGTATGAACTTACCTTGCTACGGTGGCTTGTTAATTCCAAAAAGGCACATTTATGCTGGAGTTGGTTCGGATCAACACTGGTTTGTATTCACACCTGAAGCGAACCACACCAGTGTCCATTTGGAGCGGACCCAGACCACCTAAAAAAGTAGGTCTCGGTCCGGTTCTCTGATCCGCACCAAGATTCGTTTGTGTGTATTCACACCTTCATAAAAGGTCCGGACCAGCGTTCGAAACGAACCCTGGTCGATTTAAAGTGGACCAAACAGTGCAGGTCTGAATACACCCCAGCTTACTTCCTGATGGAACAACAACATGTGGCATCCTCAGCTTGTACATTAAACATTGTACTTCAGATACTGTATACACCAATATTGCCTTTAAATCTGCTGTTTTACTTTGCTAGAGAGAAAGGATCGATACTATGAATTTTTAAACTCATTTTAGCTTTGGGTGTAGCCTGTAACCTGCATCGACACTCATTTATGCCTTTGGTCCTCTCCAAAGCTCTGAACTTCATTTGAACTGCCCAACTTCTCTTGATAAGTTTCTGCACAATAATCCTTTTTGCCCAATATATAAGCATTGTTGTGTAAAAGACAAATATATTTCATACTTCTTTTTCTTTTTTTTTAAATATTCCATACTTTTGACGAATAATGTTTCTCCTGCTATAGCTTAGAGTTAACTGTAGACAACTGCCAAGCATTAGGGGAGATTTTTCATGCTTTAAGTTCCCACACCTCAGTGCTGTTTTCCAGCTAATGGGTATCATGAGGAAGGGGAGAATCTCTAAAACAGGCTTAATTTGTCTGTCATTAATGGAAAAGTGAAAAACCAAAGTTGATTTTTTTTGCTCTCTATAAAGTAGAAGCAAATAGTGAGGAGGAATAAATTGCAGGTTTAACTTAACAGAGCCTCAGAATTGGGTAGGATTTCAATAAAGGATCTGAGCCTAACTCTTCTGCTGAATCCTTTTGATTGTTGACCACTTCACACGAGCCTTAAAATGAAGTTTGGCTGGTGCTACATTTTACAGACACTGGCATGTCTGTGATGTATTTTAGACAAAGTTGGACTTACACAGACTATATAATTGGCTAATTTGCATTTGTGGATGTGTTCAGTTTTATTCTATTTAAAGTTGACATAGTCAGCAAGCCTTTTGTGGTGTTTTGTTTTATTCATACATTTTTGCATTGGTTTGGTTTTCACTTGGAAATATCTTGGAAAAATATGAAGACTGAAGAAAAGACCTAGGTGGAAAATATGCTGCAAAGCAGCATGACCTTAAATAACAGGATTGAAACCTATGAACTAGAAAATAAGAAAGTAAACATGGAAATGTTTTGTTCCTTGGAAATAATCATTTCTAAGACTTCATTCTAAAGGAAAAAACAAAAATTCACAATAATTACAAAATATTAAACAAATACACAGTTTGTAGCCTACTCTTGCGGCAGCACGGTCAAACCTTTTTGCTATTTAATAGTTCATATGATATACGATTTTACAAATGCAGTATAATTCATTAATAGAAACAATCCACCAAAAACCCTCAAGGTATCTTCAGGTATATACAAGACCACCTGTCCATTTACATTATAACCATTCAATGTTTTTTTTATTCTTGTTGTTCCTTCAAATTTAGAAGCAAAACTTTAGTCCAGTTTTGCCATAAATGTTTTAACACAAATGTTAGTTGCCTTCAGAGACAACAGTATATATTTTGACAGACTATCTTTCATTTAAAGTACAGTGCATTTTTAGGCTGCACTGTTAAAGGTTTTACATTGAAGACCAAGAGGAAGAAACTTTACTCTTCTGTAAAAGTAAGTTATAGTAAATTAATTTAATCAGAATTTTCTTGTATCTAAGTAAGATGGTAGGAAGGGCTTTGTTAGGTTAAACGGAAAAGAACATAAATATGAAATTATTATTATAAATACACATAGAAGAACATTTACAGAAAGTAGCAAAAGAGAGTGAATTTGCATTCTAAAGCATTAAATGGTGGCAAATTAGTTTCCCTTACTAACTCTTGCTGTGATTTCAGTTATTCTGATATCCTGCTCAAGTGGTATTTTATTCATTTGGATGTGAATTTTATCTTGGGCAGTCCAGCTGTGTAAAAGTTTCTTTTCACAACTTTCTCGGTTATTTTAATCAAATATATTCTGATCTGTTTGTCTTGCAGCATGAAAAATATTTTTCAATTAGATAAATTATTTTGCTATGTCATTAGAATGGTTCTGAACATACAGGAGCGATGATCAAGTTGAAAGCTAAAAATAAAGTATGGTTTTCATGTCTTTTATTGTTCAGTGTGATTGAAGAGGTGCTTTGTTTGCTTTTATGCTACGTTTTAAAAAATCTAACTGTAAGGCCATTTAGCTTTTTTATATAATTCAAGGCTGGGGCAACAACATTTTAAGAGGGAACATTATTATGAATTAACTTGAAGGAACAAGCATTTTGTCTAGTTAAATAAAAGTTAAAGAGTAACTCACCCCCCTACCAGAGTCTAACTCTGCCCACATTTTCTGTTTGAAAAATATGCCAAAAGGGAGAGGGCTGGGCGGCGTCAACATTCCTTGCTATTCCAACTCACTATACCCCACAGCAGCCGTCATTGCAGAGCGAACAGCAATGCCCGATTCAAATTCAAATGCAGTGTAGAGTTTTAACAAAAAGAGTGCGCCACACTGACCATTTTTGGTAGAAAATTTATATTTTTACTAAAATGTACTAAAATACCACAAATGATGACCAGACATGTAGACGGCACTATAAGATGCTCATTTACACAGTTTATCAGCAAAAAAAAGTGGATTTGGGGGTGAATTGCTCTTTAAATAACATCAACTAAAAGTCTACCCCATCCTCTGAAAAATGTCAGGAAAACCTTCAAGGTGTAAATCTTCTTGCAAAGTCTTCAGAGGAGCTACAGAAGGCTGAAGGAGTGTCTCCAAAATTAACTGCGATATCTGTGCAGGCTAATCATTAAGTCAGCCTTTAATTTTTCTCTGTATGTAATTGTTCTACAAAGAGTTTTGTTTTGTTTTGTTTTGTTTTTTCAAATGACTATTTGTATAGAGCCTGATTCTGCTGGAAGTTTCTTGTCTGTTAAGAGTTAGTTACTCCTTTCCACTGTTGCCACATGCTTCATCAGAGTGAAGGATTGCTCCAAAGTCAACAAGTCACTGCAGTTGACTGGATTTCCTCCAGTAAACCACTTTTTAACATTGGTTATATATTGTCTACTGAATCTGACTCTATTGTATTGTTTTTATTGTCCAATTGTCCTGTATGGTGTTGGTTTTATGTGTGATTATATGACTTATTATATGTATTGAATGGTTTTGAATCAAATCAATCTGAACTTAATTTGGACACAATTTGATCTTATATATTGCATTTGAATTTGACCTTTTTAAAGTGCCTTTTGAACTATCTAAATAAACGGGATTGAATATCTCCTGCAACTGACTCAAAGACAAAAGTATATCTTCAACAGAAAACAAAAAGATAACTATTCCAAGGTTGGACCTCAACATAGCTGAAATGTGTTTTCTGGGTCTTAAAAAACAGTTTTAATGCAAATGCCCACTAAAGTCAATATTCACTAGCAGTTTCGCTGCTGAAAGACGGTATATTTTGTTTTTATTTTTGCTGTATGTGAAGTGCACACTTGTTTTTCTCAAAAATGTAAAATAGATGTATACAAAGAAAAAGTTTTACACAATTACACTAAATACATTTGTTAGTTACCCTTCCAGTGGATCCAAAAAAGTACCCATAAATAATTAGCTTTAGTTTGGTAAAAAAGAATAATTAAAAAGTTTCTTCTCCTGAGCCTGTGTTATCTAATTGTCTGTGTCCATGTGTTGGCAACCAGGTCAGTTAAAATCACATAAGAAAGAAAAAATATATATACATTCAGTCATTTATCAGTGAACTCAAATGCCAAGCAGAATGTTCCAGTCTTATCAAAGACAAATTGATCAAATCTTTTTACCGAAAGAGTGAAGTGCTGATGAGAATGTTTCACATTGGTCTCATTAGGAGGAAATCACACAGAGAATACAGCTGGACTCAAAGAAACAGGGACGACTAGAAAGAGGAACAGAGTCTTGTGTAAGCCTAGTGATTTATTTATTTTATTTTGGGGGAAAGCGTTGTATAAAATATGTTATGAAATAACCTATTTAATAAATTTAGAAATATTCCCTTACATTTAGAAATTTAAAACAGAAAGGCAGCTCTGGTCAGCATTGGTCAAAGTGTGTGTAGGTCAGTTCTGTACGTGGAAAAACCTCATACTTCTAATGTGTAAGGGACATTTTAGATCCAATCAGAGAGGTGACAGAGTCAGACAGAGGGAGAAAGCCTAAAACTTTCATTGACATCACAAGAGATAGCAGCACACTGAATTGGGACAAAAATACCAGGAGCAACACCATTCAGCAAATGTTCCTTAGAGATTTCTGTTTGTTTACAGTTCACCTAAACACTGTGATGCAATTCTCATAAATAAGAAATGTACCATTTGTTGAAAAAGTGTTGTTGTCCCTTAAACATTTTTCCAAAGTTTGTTACATAATGACCATTAAGACGCAGTCTTAATAGGTGTCATGTTTTAAGGTTAAGGGAGGACCCAAATGCAGCAAAATCCAAAAAGATGATTTAATAAAAAAAACACAAGGAAGGGGAACTTACAAAACTCAGGAGGATCAAAAGGCAGCAAACGGGGAAACAGGAACCAGACGGGCAACAGGGAAGGCAGGAACCAGAGAGGGAAGAATGACGGACGAACCAGCGAGTTGTGACTGAAAGAGGACCGTATTTATACTGAGGGAGGAGAGTGAAGAGTGAAGCAGAGAAGGAGCAGGACCAATTAAGGGAAGCGGTTGCAGCTGAGAGGGAGTGAGCAGGTGGAAATGATTAGCTGGGACAGGAGGTGACTGGCTAGGAGACAGAAGACTCTAAAGAAACTAAAAGGATTCTTAAGAAACTAAGAGAACGAGAAAAATCCAAGAAAAAAAACAAAAAACCAACCCAACAGGGTGAGCGGAGGGGGCCCTCGGAAGGAGGGCAAGAGTCCCCAAACAATGGTCAAAGTCCTGAGGCTGGCGACAAAGGCGCATGAACCTGGGAGGCCGTCGACGAAGGAGCAGGAACCTGGGAGGCCGTCGACGAAAGAGCAGGAACCTGGGAGGCCGTCGACGAAAGAGCAGGAACCTGGGAGGCCGTCGACGAAAGAGCAGGAACCTGGGAGGCCGTCGACGAAAGAGCAGGAACCTGGGAGGCCGTCGACGAAAGAGCAGGAACCTGGGAGGCCGGCGACGAAAGAGCAGGAACCTGGGAGGCCGGCGACGAAAGAGCAGGAACCTGGGAGGCCGGCGACGAAAGAGCAGGAACCTGGGAGGCCGGCGACGAGGAACCAGGAGACGAGGAGGCCGGCGACGAGGAGCCAGTAGGCGAGGAGGCCGGCGACGAGGAACCAAGAGACGAGGAGGCCGGCGACGAGGAACCAAGAGACGAGGAGGCCGGCGACGAGGAACCAGGAGACGAGGAGGCCGGCGGCGAGGAACTAAGAGACGTGGCGGCCGGCTGCGGAGCAGAACCTTGTGGCGTGGCGGCCGGCTGCGGAGCAGAACCTTGTGGCGTGGCAGCTGGCTGCGGAGCAGAACCTTGTGGCGTGGTGACCTACGAGAGGACGGTGTGGAGGACCCACGACGTGGCGCCGAAGACCCACGACGTGGCGCCGAAGACCCACGACGTGGCGCTGGACTCACAGCCGTGTCCCTCTGGACACCCAGGGCGCAGCCAAGAGTCCGAGGCGTGGCACCGAAGACCCACGACGTGGCGCTGAAGACCCACGACGTGGCGCTGGACTCACAGCCGTGTCCCTCTGGACACCCAGGGCAGAGCCAAGAGTCCAAGGCGTGTCCTCCCAGACACCCCTGGCGGGGTCAGGAACCCGAGGCGTGTCCCTCTGGACACCCTCGAGGGAGTCTAGATCCCGAGGCGTGGTTCTCTGGACACCCTCGGCGGAGTCTGGATCCCGAGGCGTGTCCCTCTGGACACCCTCGGCGGAGTCTGGATCCCAAGGCGTGTCCCTCTGGACACCCCCGGCGGAGACAGGAGCCCGAGGCGTGTCCCCCTGGACACCCTCGGCGGAGACAGGAACAGGATTCAGAGGCGTGTCCTCTGGAACACCCTCAGCGGAGTCTGGAGCCCGAGGCGTGTCCCTCTGGACACCCTCGGCGGAGTCTGGAGCCCGAGGCGTGTCCCCCTGGACATCCCCGGCGGAAACAGGAACCCGAGGCGTGTCCTCCGAGACACCCCCGGCGGAAACAGGAACCCGAGGCGTGTCCTCCCAGACATCCCCGGCGGAAACAGGAACCCGAGGCGTGTCCTCCGAGACACCCCCGGTGGAAACAGGAACCCGAGGCGTGTCCTCCCAGACACCCCGGCGGAAACAGGAACCCGAGGCGTGTCCTCCCAGACACCCCCGGCGGAAACAGGAACCCGAGGCGTGTCCTTCAGGACACCCTCTGCGGAGACAGGAACCAGGGGCGTGTCCCTCGGGACACCCCCTGCGGAAACAGGAACCCGAGGCGTGTCCTTCAAGACACCCCCGGCGGAAACAGGAACCCGAGGCGTGTCCACCCGGACACCCCCGGCGGAAACAGGAACCCGAGGCGTGTCCTCCCGGACACCCCCGGCGGAAACAGGAACCAGGGGCGTGTCCTCTGAAACACCCCCTGCGGGGACAGGAACAGGAACCAGCGGCGTGTCCCTCGGGACACCCCCTGCGGAAACAGGAACCCGAGGCGTGTCCTTCTAGACAACCCCGGCGGAAACAGGAACCCGAGGCGTGTCCACCCGGACACCCCCGGCGGAAACAGGAACCCGAGGCGTGTCCTCCCGGACACCCCCGGCGGAAACAGGAACCAGGGGCGTGTCCTCTGAAACACCCCCTGCGGGGACAGGAACAGGAACCAGGGGCGTGTCCTCTGAAACACCCCCTGCGGGGACAGGAGCGAGAGTGCGGCGTCTCCTCCAGAGGGACTCATAGTACGCTTTGTACAAAGTTTCCAACATGCCCAGGTCATCCCTAAACTCCTGGAAGAGTCTTGTAAACTCCTCCTCAGACACCGTGCTCCAAAAAGACACGAAGTCATGAAGAGGAGCGGAAGGCGGGGCTTGAGGCTGGCTGGGAGCCAGAATCGGAGACTGGTCGCGCCGGCTTAGGACAGGAGGCGAAACCCGGGAGTGTTGGGAAAGGCCGGCGACCTGGGAATTCCCGCCGCAGTCCTTCTCTGGCTCCGCGTCCAGGGGGACGAGGAAGGACGCTGGATCCGTAACCCGGGCGGCTGGAGCAGTGCCAGATCTCGGAAGGCTGTGGGTACTGACAGCCTCTTGGGGAACCGGGAGGAGATCGATCTGGCCCTCGACCGGGAGCAATGAAGGAGAGGCCCGACAACGGCGGCGGGACCACCTCGAATTGGAGCGCGGGTTAGCCTCGTTCCTCCGCGGGCCAACTCCAGGAGGACAGATCACCATGCGGGTCCCCGCAAAAGGTGAGTCCACCGCAGTCGGGTTTCTGCTCCACTCCTGTAGAGCGAGCCATTCCTCCTCGGTCCATATATACTCTGCTGGGTCCATTAACGGGCTGGTTCGTTCTGTCATGTTTTAAGGTTAAGGGAGGACCCAAATGCAGCAAAATCCAAAAAGATGATTTAATAAAAAAACACAAGGAAGGGCAATTTACAAAACTCAGGAGGATCAAAAGGCAGCAAACGGGGAAACAGGAACCAGACGGGCAACAGGGAAGGCAGGAACCAGAGAGGGAAGAATGACGGACGAACCAGCGAGTTGTGACTGAAAGAGGACCGTATTTATACTGAGGGAGGACAGTGAAGAGTGAAGCAGAGAAGGAGCAGGACCAATTAAGGGAAGCGGTTGCAGCTGAGAGGGAGTGAGCAGGTGGAAATGATTAGCTGGGACAGGAGGTGACTGGCTAGGAGACAGAAGACTCTAAAGAAACTAAAAGGATTCTTAAGAAACTAAGAGAACTCTAAGGGAAACGTAAGGACACACTGGAGAACAGAAGGAGGAATTAAATAAAGAGATAAAGGAAACACAAATGGGAAGGTGGACATAGACAAAGGTGAAAAACATCTACAGAACCCAGGAAGTGCCAGAATACAAAAATATAATTAAACTGAATAAGAAAAACTACTAACTCGAGACAAACAGGAGGAACAAAACAAGAGGGCACCTTGGGGAAAAAAGGGGAAGAAAACCAAGTGGAAGGAAAAACTCAAACTTGCCACACAAAATACAAAGACCATGACAATAGGATTTTATGTGAGAGACCAACACAAAGTAATGCACTATTATGATGAGGAAGGAAAATGACAATGAACTTCAAAATGATTTAAAAAATACAAATACAAAATGTGTGATGTATTCGATGTATTTAGGTCCCTGAATTGATCGTTTGTAGCAGCACCACATTGAGTTACAACTGCAGGTCTATTGGGGTATATCGCTAATATAAAGCAAAAAAAGAAACGTCCATTTTTCAGGACTGTGTATTTCAACAATAATGTTGTAAAAATCCAAATAACTTTACAGATCTTCATTGTAAAGGTTTTAAACAATGTTTTCCATGCATGTTCAATCAACCATAATCAATTAATTAACATGCACCTGTGGAATGGTTGTTAAGACCTTAACAGCTTACAGAAAGTAGGCATTTAAGGTCGCAGTCCTAAAAACGCAGGACACTAAAGAGACTTGTCTACCGACTGTGAAAAACACCCAAAGAAAGATGCCCAGGGTCCCTGCTCATCTGCGTGAACGTGCATTAGGCATGCTGCAGGGAGGCATGAGGACTGCTGATGTGGCTAATGTCCGCACTGTGAGACGCCTAAGACAGCGCTACAGGGAGACAGGAAGGACAGCTGATCATCCTTGCAGTGAAAGACCACGTGTAACAACACCTGCACAGGATCAGTACATCCGAATAATCACACCTGCGTGACAGGTACAGGATGGCCACAACAACTGCCCGAGTCACACCAGGAACACACAATCCCTCCATCAGTGCTCAGACTGTCCACAATAGGCTGAGAGAGGCTGGACTGAGGGCTTGTAGGCCTGTTGTAAGGCAGGTCCTTACCAGACATCACCAGCAACAACGCCGCCTATGGGCACAAACCCACCTTCGCTGGACCCGACGGGAGTGGCAAAAAGTGCTCTTCACTGATGAGTCACGGTTTTGTCTCACCAGGGTTGATGGACGGATTCGTGTTTATCTTTGAAGGAATGAGCGTTACACCGAGGCCTGTACCCTGGAGCGGGATCGATTTGGAGGTGGGGGGTCCGTCATGGTCTGGGGCGGTATATCACATCACCATTGGACTGAGCTTGTTGTCATTGCAGGCAATCTCAATGCCTTGCGGTATAGGGAAGACATCCTCCTCCCTCATGTGGTACCGTTTATGCATGCTCATCCGGACATGATCCTCCTGCAGGACAATGCCACCAGCCATACTGCTCGTTCTGTGCATGAGTTTCTGCATGACAGCAATGTCAGTGTTCTGCCATGGGCAGCGAAAAGCCCGGATCTCAATCCCACTGAGCACGTCTGGGACCTGTTGGATCGCAGGGTGAGGGCTAGGGCCATTCCCCCCAAAAATGTCCAGGAACTTGCAAGTGCCTTGGTGGAAGAGTGGGGTAACATCTCACAGCAAGAACTGACAAATCTGGTCCAGTCCATGAGGAGGAGATGCACTGCAGTACTTCAAGCAGCTGGTGGCCACACCAGATACTGACTGGTACTTTTGATTTTGAGCCTCACTTCATTCAAGGACACATTATTCTATTTCTGTTAGTCACATGTCTGTGAAACATTTTGAGTTTATGTCTTATGGTGTTGACTCTTTTAGTGTTCATTCAAATATTTACACACATTAAGTTTACTGAAAGTAAAAACAGTTGAAAGTCAGAGGACATTTCTTTTTTTGCTGAGTTAATTTTTGTCTATTCCCCTTTTGCAATGAATCAAGTCAAATCAGACTGGATGTAGAAGAGTTTGTGAACATCAAAATTCAAGTCTTGCCAAAATTCTTAATTTGATTTCAAACTACGCAATTCTACCACATAGCTCTGTCTGTATGTTTAGTGTCGTTCTCCTGCTGGATGGTAAACCTTCGCCCCAATCTTAAGCCTCCAATCATCTTCCCTCAACACAGTCCAACTTTTATGTCCTGCTAAAGAAAAGCATAATCCTGCCACCCCCATGTTCCACATTAGACTTAGTGATTTTAGATTTATGCCACAGCATTCTGCATGTAGGCCAAAAATATAAAGTTCAACCTCATCTGATTAGGGCACATTCTTCTACATGTTTGCTGTTTATTATATTCCCTGTAAAAAATGGCGGAAGGAAATACATTTCCATATTTCAGCAAACTTGTCACCCACTCTTCAATAGGGGCCTGATTTGTTGAGTGCATGACTAATACTTGTCCTGTCAACAGATTCTCCACCTGAGCTATGGATCTTTGCATCTCCTCTAGAGTTAACTAGGCCTACTGAGATTATTTACTCTCCTTTGAACGCAAGTGGTTGCACTAGAACTCACTCAGGAGTAAAAGAGTAAGTAAGAATGAATACATATGCACTTAAGAGATTTTTCCTTTTTTTTACTATATGTCATTTTTCTTATATTTAACAATAATGGATTACTTTGTGTTGATCTACCCCACAAAATTACTCTAAAATGTGTGGAATTTTGATGTTGGTAAAATATAAGAAAATGCTAAAAAGTTCAAGCTTCTGAGGACAAATACTAACAGTGTTTTTCTTCAAATGCTAATATTCTTTTGCAGTTGTAGAATAGCATAGAGTTGTTTTGTTGTCTTTTGTCATTTGCAAAAATCTTAGTAGTCATGGTTAAACCAGCAAAAGACTGTTATTACAAAACAATTTATTGGGGTTTTCAGGCTACAAAATGAAGTATAGTCATCACAAAGTGATCTATGTGCAGTTTAATGTTCATGGTATTTATTTAGGGATGCTAAAATAAAGCAAAAAATTGGAGCCTGGGTAAGTCAGAATTTTTGCAAGTTTCCTTGGTGGAGAAAGGTAATACAAGTTGGGATGGGTTGGACTGTAATCCCTCCGGATTCAGTGAATCTACATTGGCAAAAGGACAATAGTAATGATATTCACCTAATCTCCACTGACAGATTCAGGACATGCTTTTCATTAACACAAAAGTGGATAAGAGAGCCATAAGCACTGTTTCAGAGTTTACCTAAATCCTTTGAAGCTAACTGAGATCCCCATTCCGGTGTCACCTGTCTCTGTCTGCTCGGGTTTAAGCCGGAGCAGGTACCGTATTTGCGGGGCTCTTTGACATAGTTCTTTTTTTTTCCTGGTATTTTTATAAAGGCCCAGACTACAACTCTAACTTAGACAAAGTTAATTTCTCATCTTGTTATAAAAAAACTCAACAATATCCAGGACATAAAAAAGAGGGCCCATATGCACTGTGTTTTGAAATACAGTGTGAATAAGATTTTAAAAAATGTACTACTCATTCCCATCTCCTTCTTTGCCAACGTTTGCAATGATAGTGCTCCTTTATATGTGCATATAACTTAAATGTTTCAGCTAAGTGGTAAAATCTTTACCACTTTTATTTTTTTCCCCAGACAAAAACATGTTACACTGTAAAACCAATTATTTGGGGGGAGGTTTTTCACAGGTTACAAAAAAATGTTTGATTTCCCTGTTTTTGGCTCTCTCTTTTTTTCTTTTCCTTTTTTGAAGATAAAGGGTGTCCACAGAGTTTCCGGTCAATACTGCAAAGGAAGCAAGACGAGGGAGGATAGCACTTATTTTTCTTTTTAATTAGCTTCATCTGAGGAATTATCCAGCACTAATATAATGGCTCGATTCATCTCCCGCGCCATCTGGTGTGAGAGCAGTATACCTCTGGAGCTGATTGCTTTCCCTTGGTGATGTGTTGGGGTAATAGGCTGTTCAAAGGCTCCTCTGAGCTCGGACAGCTGAGCGGAGGTGGGGCAGCGGCAGCTGGCCCTGGCGTCATCACCTGCTGCCTGTCAGTGAGGTTTCGGATATGGTCCATATCAAGCTCTAAGAGTATGTACCAATGTGTGTGTAAATGTGTGTGTATGTGTGGGCTTGCATAAATGTGTGAAACACCTCAGAGCTATCTACAGACAGCATGAATTTGATATTGTTGTCGGAAAGGTAAGAAAGAGACAACAAGAAGGCACTTCTCTGGGATTCTGGTTTGCACTTTTGCATCATATGTCAAATGATACAACAAAATACATGTTATTCAGCCTTCTGGTAAACAACTCTTGCCTTACGTCGTACCTTAAAGATGCTATCTACTGTATTTCTTGAAACGCATTCATTTTTTAATTATTTCGCTGTCACTTGAGTTACAGTTTCAGGAACTATATTTGTCACATAGGTGGGGGGCTCGTTTGAAAACCTGACAACATCTGGTTGTCCCTGAGTCTTTCAAGCTCTTCCTGCAGTGCTGTGCACCCCGAGCATCTCTGTACCTGTTGACTGTGACCCACTTTTATTAGCACAGTCTGTTTGGAGGATGGAACTTCTCACATTTTCTGGATAACACTTTGCAATAAGGCTTTGAAGTGTGATGTGTTTTATACTTTTGTCTTAACAGTGGAGAAATACCATGATTGCTTAACTGTGGAGTTATTTTTAAGTTTTACATTATGCAAATTTAAATTTCTAAATTATTATTGCTGCTTTGTTCAACCCCTCTGTCATCAGTAGGAAAAAAATTGGGTTTTTGTCATTGGGTTTTATCCTTGTCGTCAGGTGCTTGTCCAATTCCAAGCAGTTGGTACATAACAGGGCAGCAACATCTCACTTTGAAAAATCCACAGTTTGTCTCTTTGCAACTTAAGTGAGTAGTCTGTAAACTTTTGAATTGAAAGTCACACCATATACTAGCAATTAAATGGCTGTCAATATATTTTCAGACTACCAGTACACTATACCATTAATAATAAGGTTCTTCCCTCAATTGGTTGCCACATTCATTAAATAACTATAAATCAATGAATAACACAAAGTTAAATTGCTACTTTGGTTTTTGATCAGTTACTTCTTGATGCCATCTATAGTCACCTGTCAGCCCTTCTTACAAAAGATTCTTGCTTTCAGCACAGTTTTCTAATGCCACCTTTCGTCAACTTCATCCCTTTCATCATTCATCCTCCAACTTCTCTTTTGTTCCCTTTCATTCTCCATATGTCCCTTATTTTGACTACTTTTAAAACTGATCCCAGGTCAGTTCTTTTCAGTTTAATAATACAATAGTAATTAACAAAAAAAGTGCGCCGCAGTGGTGAACAGAGGGAATCCAGTGCAGATACAGTTACATGCTGTCAAATTCAATCAAATTCAGTCCAACTTGACCTAGCAACAAATCAATCTAGAATACCATCCTCTTGTATTGTTCTCATCCTTTATTCCTTGTTTTCAACTCTAAAATTATCCATTTCATCCACCTTCACTCATTCATGTCTTTTTTTAGGGTATTATATGTGAGGAAAATTTTGGTTGCAATATTGCGATCAAATACACAATCCTAAATCTACTCCTTCTTAGCCACTGATCAAAAATGCTCAATTTAGACTCAACTGTTAGATCCAGTCATACCTTCATATTATTTTCCTAAACTTCGATGAGTAAATCCCAGTAAACTCATTTGTTGTTTTCCTTGCTAAAGATTCTTATTTTTATCCTTATTTTTTTTTATGTGTCCTGTCTGGCAGTGTGGCGCTCAGAATTGGTGTTTGAGTACCAAGTAGAAGCCCAACAGATTTACTTTCACAAGTGAAACATTACAACTTTTGTTATAGTACTCTGCGTAATATGTGTGAATAATCTTTATTAGAATTTACTGTGGGTTTTTTCTGATATTATTGACATTGAGATGGAAAATAAAGGGGAAGGAAAAAAGAAGATGAATAGAGGTAGGAAAAAAAGTTAAGAGGGAGAGGGTAGGTTGAAGATACAGGAGAGGAAGGGGGAACAATGAAAAGACAAGAAGACAGTCCGCCTCCACACCAGCAGAATGGCAGAGAGGGGGAAAAAACAATGATATAACAAACCTAACAATGCAAACTGAGAACTACACAACCACAACCCACAAATAGATATATAAATACAACAACAGCGTCACTGAAAAGCTCATGATCCAGATTCCGTTTTAAAAATTTAATTAGGGCTTAAACTTGCAAGTTGCTCAATGACATAACCTAATTTGCATAATTGCTCATGTAAGTACAATTACAATGGATGCAATAGGAGACAGAAATAATAATGTCACGGAAAGACATAAAGTTAGTAAAAAAAACATAAAGTATGTTTGCCAATGCTTTGGTTTTAGTTTTTTATGTCTCAAATCAAACATCTTTTCAGCTCTGCCCAGAAACGTTCCATGGGTCTGAGAACAGAGCTTTGAGATAGCTACCCCATACCACAGACTTTGTTGTGCTTAAGCCAGCTCATAACTAATTCAGCAAAATGCTTAGGATCATTGTCCATTTGGAAGACACATTTAGTCAAAGCTTTAGCTTTCTAGGCGCTTCTTTAGATGTTGCTAAAATAATTACAATTTTCGGTAAGATGCCATATATTTTGTGAAGTGCCCCAATCACTTCTAAGCAAAATTCAATTCAATTTCAATTCAGTGAGGTTGGGCCCCGTTGATGCAGACTTTCCAACCACAGCAATCCTTCAGCAATCCCTCATACTGAGCAAGCATGTAGCGACGGTGGAGAGGAAAAACTCCCCTTTAACAGGAAGAAACCTCCAACAGAACCAGGCTCAGTAGGAGCGGCCATCTGAATTCCAAAGCAGCGTGATGCTGCCACCCCAGTTGTTTTAAACATTTTATGTAAACATCTATTTACAACAGTATTTTTGAGCTTTAATTTTGGTCAAAATAAGACATTTCTTTATTTTTTTTCTTCTTCTTTTTTTTTTACTTGTCCTGTTTGGCAGTGTGGAGCTCAGAATTGGTGTCTGAGTACCAAGTAGAAGCCCAACAGATTTACTTTCACAAGCGGAGCAGTACAGCTTTTGCTATAGTCCTCCAATTGATATATGTGTGAAAAATCTTTATTATGAATTGTTGGGGTTTTTATTTCCTGATGTTATGGACACGGAGACGGAAAATTAAGGAGAAGAAAGAAGGAAGATGAAGAAGAGAGGTAGGAAACAAAAAGTAAAGAGAGAGGGTGAGTTGAAAATACAAGTAAGGAAGGGGAACAAAGAAAACACAGGAAGACATTGAAGTCTTGAAAAATAAGACATTTCTCTTACCATGAGTTTTTTTTAAAAAATCAGCAAATAGCATGGTATTTTTTTCATCATGCTAACAAGTGTTGCAGTAGCACTTTTAAAAGCAGGATATGAATAAAAATAATAAGAAAACAAAAGTCGGCTTGTTGTTCCCAGAACCACTGCAGCAGAAAGAAAATAGAGAAATTGCCATTTAAAAAGACATTGGTTCAAAGGTAGGGAAAAACAAATATGGGATTGTTTATAATCTGTTTATGGAATTTGTTGATTATGTGGAAACCAGTACCTCTAGATGGTCTTATATAAATGTTTCTTAATAAAGCTTTTGGGGCTGTTAAGCATTTGGCTGTTTTACTTGCATCTCCATAAAAGCCTAGGTAAAGAAAGGCTAGATTATTATAAATCGGCATTCGTTTTTGCTGGCCTTCAAGTAAAAACTTACGATTAAAAACTTGGAGGGAATCAAAGTAATGAAAATGAGGGCACACTTAAACCAAGTGATGGAATTTGGGATGTGTGCATATTTTCTTTTTGAGTGGGAGAGGGGTGAACATTGGGTTATTTAAGGTATCTTATCTTACAGCTGAGTAGCTTTAAGGCTTCTAATGGGCAGCTCATCAGACTGAATTGTAAATATGGAGAACCTTTGTACATTCAGAGGTGTGTACATACTCTGCCTCATTTGCCGCATGTTAAGTCATGACCAACCTGGGCATTATACCATGCAATCTACAATTAAAATGAAAAAAGCTTCACAGGAAAATAATCATTTGCCTTAGCTCAGACTGCATTTACACACTAGGCACAAATTTAGCTTTTACTTGAAAACTTCCCATGCATGCACCACATTATCATTTGATTTCCAGCCAGAGTTCTCAATTAAAATTATACAGAGGTTGCATGTCATTACCTACGCTCGGAGCAATTTGCAGGCCATTAAGCATCTACCTGTATCAGTGGAGATGTTTTTGAGGTGAACATCTGGGGTTGAGGAGGCAGAGCATGAAATGAAATGCTTCTGGCTCTCTGCTCTGCCTTTTGTCCAAGAAGGGCCAAAGGTATTAGAACGCCATGCATAGTAAAGAGCATGTTTCTATGGACTGCAACAAATTGGTTGGGGATCTGAATAGAAATAGAGAATCATCTTTGAAGGTTTGATATCAAGTTTGTCACACTGCTTCAGAAATACCACAGAAGAAGTATTTCATTCTGAGCTCTTCTACTTCATAGCACTGTTTTTAATAATGTTTGCTGTTTTTTTCCTTTGAACTATGTTTTGTCTCTCTCAATTATGAAGACCTGTAAAAATGCAAAGTGCTCCTTGCTGAATTTCTCATAAGGGATCTTGAATCTCTATAAAACTATAATTGATTTCTGTGAAGTGCAATAATAAAGTCTTGCCATGAAGGAAAGTATCACTAGGAGACCTTTTAACAGCATCAAATCATTACAACTAGGATCTAATGATTTTCTCTAAACCATAATTGAAAATACAAACTGCAATTATGTTTCCTTAATGGTATAATGTAATTTGGATGTTAGCTTATAGTTTACAACATGTACTGGAAATGTCTTCCTTGCATGTGCTTGTTCCACATGGGATAAGTGCCCAGACTGTATTAATAGATGAAAATCATTTCATCATATTTTTCATTCGAAGTAATTTAAATAATAAAGTTAACATGTGTGGGTTGCACTAACATTTTCAGTTCAAATGTATTTGTATTATTAAATTTTTTAAGAAACACATTAACATGATGGGGAGCTATAGTGTCTTGTCAAAATATTCTCACCCCTGTATTTCATAGCTATTTTATATCACAGAACAGCATAAAGTAAGAGATAATTATATAGTGGAAGGAAATATTTGATGTTGAAAAGTTTTTTCAGAGCTAAAAATCTGAAAAATATCACTTGTATTCATATTCACCAACCCACCCTCGAGTAAATAATTTGAAGAATCAGCTTTTGCTGCAATTAGTCTTTTGGGGTATTTGGAGTTTTTGTCCTGCTGGAAAAAGGTCCTCCACCCCAGTCTCAAGTCTTCTGCAACCTCTGTGGTGCTCACCACAGTACTGAGACTGCCCTGTCAAAGTGTTTAATAATATCTGCATAAATACGGATTGTGGAAGAACCACAGTGCTGGTACTGTTGTAAAAGTACCTCAGAGCAGCATTTGACACTGTTGACTATGAAACATTATTAAAACGGCTGGAAAGCTGGGTCAGACTCTCTGGTACAGTACTTGGCTGGTTTGAGTCTTACCTAAAGAACAGGGACTTCTTTGTGTCAATAAGCAATTTTTCAGTGGAGCGGACAAAGGTCACATGTGGGGTGGCCCAGGGCTCCATCCTGGGGCCCCTCCTATTAGATATCTACATGCTCCCGCTAGCTCAGAAAATAAGTAATGGGATTAGCTATCATAACTATGCAGATGAGGCACAGCTCTACATCACAATGTCTCCAGGTATCTAAAAACCCATCCAAATGCTTTGCAATTGCATTGAGCAAAGCAATGCAAGAATGTGACATAACGTCCTCCAGCTGAATAGAAACAAAACTGAAGTAATTGTTTGTAAAGAAGAACGTTTAAGAGTCAGCACACAGCTTCAGTTAGTACAGCTAGAAGCTACTGATCTGGCCTGAAATCTGGGTGTAGTGATGAACTCAGACCTGGACCTTCTATCACCTGAAGAACATGTCTATGAATAAAGGACTGATGTCTCAACAGGACCTCGAAAAACTCATCCATGCATTTATCTTTAGTTGGATTGATTACTGCAACATGTCTTTATAGGTCTGCCTAAAAAGTCAATCAGACAGTTACAGCTGATCCAAAACACTGCTGCTTGCATCCTCACTTCTGAAGTATCTACACTGGCTCCTTATGCCTCAAAGAGTAGACCTTAAAATAATTTTATCGGTTTATTAATCACTGAATGGCTTAGCACCAAAATACATTAACGATCTGATTTGTTATATCAACTTTCCAGAGGACTCAGGTCTTCTGGTTGATGTCTGTTCTGGATCCCAAGACTCAGAAACAAACATGGAGCAGCATTCCATTTTATGCTACCGTAATCTGGAACAAACTTCCAGAAAACTGCTGAAACACTGAGTACCTTTAAAGCAAGACAAAAACCCATTTCTTTTTAGCTGCCTTTGATCAATAATAACTGGAACATCTTTAATTCTAGTCTGGATTGCAGTTTTTTATTACCTCTTCATTTTGTCAATGTAATGTCCTTTTTGTTTGTTTGCTTATTGTGTTATGTTTTTATTATGTAAAGCACTTTGAACTGCCTTGTTTCTGAAATGTGCTATACAAATAAACTTGATTTGATATGAATCTAACAGGTTTTCTTCCATGATTGGCCTGAAAATAACTCCATCCATAATACCATCAACCCTGATCATTTTTTTTTTGTTAAAGAGAAGTTATTTGCTTTATTACATAACAATAACCTAATGTTTACTTTATTGGAAATATTACATTTTTAATTGCTGGATTTTTAATTATTAAAACATTTGAAAACCATGTGTTCTTTCACTCTGTTCAGGGTGTCCCCACCTTTTGCTCATTGCCCTCCTTTGGACCCTGCACAGATAAAGTGTGTATAGGCAATGGATGGATGGATGGATGGATGGATGGATGGATGGATGGATGGATGGATGGATGGATGGATGGATGGATGGATGGAACTTTTTAACGTCCACCTTGAAATTACACTTCACTTTGTGTTGGTCTATCAGATAACATCAAAGTGAGATACAATATATTTGTATTTGTGAAAATAAGGACTACTTGTAATTACTTAAGAAGTACTTACTTTTGCACCTAAAGAGGAAAGATTAATAGTCAGCACACAACTCTAGTTAATACAGATATAAACTACTGATCAGGCCAAAAATCTAGGTGTAGTAATGGACTCAGACCTGAACCTCCAGGGTCACATAAAGGCAATAACAAGGTCAGCCTTCTATCACCTGAAGAACATTTCTAGGATTAAAGGACTAATGTCGCAACAGGAACAGGAGAAAAACTCATCCATGCGTTTATCTTTAGTCGGATTAATTACTGCAACAGCATCTTCACAGGTCTGTCTAAAAAGTCAATCAGACAGCTGCAGCTGATCCAGAACACTGCTGCTCGTGTCCTCACTAGAACCAGGAAAGTAAAGCACATCACCCTAGTTCTAAAGTCATTACACTGGCTCCCTGTAGCTCAGAGAATAGACTTCTCAGAGCTCTTCTCAGCGCTGTGCGTTACGCGGGATCAGGACTCGGGACCTGGTACAACTTGGTGTCCAGGTGCTGGCTGAGCTTGGCCTGGGGATGCCGTCCATCCACTGCGGCTGTCGGTGGGGCGCTGGGATGTTGGAGGTAGGGATTGCCCTAGGGTGGCAGGGGCCACTTGGCGGCCGGTCCCTTGTCGGGTCCCTGCTGGGGGGGTGGGGTGCCCCTGGGCCCCGGCTCTCCTGGTCCATGGACCGGCCCGCCCTGGTGCAGCCGGTTGCCGGCGGGGCCCGTGGGCTCGTCACTGCGGCCCCCCAGGCCCCTGCATCGTGGCCGCTGGACGTTCCCCTGGGGTTCTCCTCTGTTCCTCTCTTGGCGGATGCAGTCAGCCCCGCCCTGGTCCGCCTGGGGCTCTGGGGGTCCTTTGGACGTCTTGGCTCTGATCTCCTTAATGTCTGCATCGATTCCTGGGAGACGGATTGATGTCTGCTCACACCTGCTATCGAACACTCTTATGGAGAAACCTTATATGCACCAGCATGCTCACACACAAACATAGGTGTGGGGTCTCCGGTGTTTACAGATATATTCTTGGGCTGAGGTTATCATTACTAGATCTCGATTAATCGGTACCATTAGTTTTTCTGTGACATTGCTGTTGTATTTTTTATCCATTTTTGTGTGATGTGGTTGTGTAGTTCTTAGTTCACAATGTTTGTTTTGCTTTGTTTTGTCGATATTCTATTTTCTCTCTCTGCCGTCCTGTGGATATGGAGGCAGACTTTGATGTTTTCCTGTGTTTTCTTTGTTGCCCTTCCTTTCTTGTATTTTCAACTTTTTGTTTCCTACCTCTCTTCTTCATCTTCTTTCTTTCTTCCCTGTGTCCATAACATCAGGAAATGAAACCCACAGCAATTCATAATAAAGATAATTACGCACACCCCACTTTTCAGTTATTTATTTGTAAAAAATGTTTGGAATCATGTATGATTTTCATTCCACTTCTCACGTGTACACCACTTTGTATTGGTCTTTCACCTGGAATTCCAATAAAATTAATTCATGTTTGTGGCTGTAATGTGACAAAATGTGGAAAAGTTCAAGGGGGCCGAATACTTTTGCATGCCACTGTATGTGTCAATTGGAGTACTGTAGCAAAAGCTGTAGTGCTCCACTTGTGAAAGTAAATCTGTTTGGCTTCTACTTGGTACTCAGACACCAATTCTGAGCTCCACACTGCCAAACAGGACACGTAAAAAAAACAAAAAACAAAAAAAAAGAGAATAGACTTCAAAATACTTCTACTAGTTTATAAATCATTGAATGGCTTAGCACCAAAATATGTTGAAGACCGGCTGCTGTTACTATACCAACCCACCAGACCACTCAGGTCCTCTAATTTCAGTCTACTCCACATTCCTAGAATCAGAACCAAACATGGAGAAGCAGCTTTAAGTTTTTATGCTCCTCTAATCTGGAACAAACATCCAGAAAACTGCAAAGCTGCTGAAACACTGAGTTCTTTAAAATTACAACTAAAAACTTATCTGTTTAAAGTTGCTTTTGATTAATGCTTTGCTGTATAATGTTTTGTGTATCCTTCTTGTTTTACTGCTGTTTTTACATTATATACTTTGTAATGCTTTGATGAATCTGTGTGTGCTTCTTGCTTGATTGCTGTTTTTACTTTAAATGCTTTGTCTATGTTTTACTGCTTTTTTTATTTTATCACTTAATCATGTAAAGCACCTTGAATTACCTTGTTGTTGAAAGTGTGCTATACAAATAAAATTGCCTTGCCTTGCCTTGCCTTACTTTAAACACACAAACAAATTTCCAACAGAAATAAGTAGTATTTACTTTTCTATTTGCTGAATTAGTGTTGTAATTTGTTTGACAGTTTGCTGTCACATATAACACTTGCATAGCCTATTTTCCTTATGCAACATGCAATGCCTGCACTGCTGAAGTCTTATCAAGATTTGCTATAGAGCTCCACCCTTTAATCTTCTGTAGCTGAAAGAAGTAGAAAAGAATGAAAAGTCAGTCTAATATCTTTTATGAAAAAAGAGAGAAAATGATCAAAACATAAAAGCAAAACCCACACATAGAGCAGGGCAGCTTTGGTGTGTCTCTTTCATACTGTTGTGTATAATATAATTTTTGCTGAGGATTAAAGGTCCCTGCTACAGGGTATTCCAAAATACTTGTGACAGCCCGAAATGGCTTTCAGTTTGTCAAACATCTGCGTAGTCGCCTTCTATGTCAAGCAGTGAACATGGCTTTCCTTAACAATGTGAGGCAGCTGCATTAAGAGAACCACTGCACAAACCATCTTTTTTTTTTCCTGTTATCATCCTCCAACAGTATGAGGATCTCACTGGAGAATTTTCACAGAACAAGTTGCATTGTAGATGATATGCAGTAATCAGGTCCTCTGAGTGTTCTTCTGTCTCTCTCCCTCTCTGTCTGTAGTTTGTCTCACTCTGTCCCACCACCACCCTCACCAAAGCTGGTAAGCACTCAAGTTTTCCAATGTTTCAGCATTACATCACTCCACATGGCACACTATTAAGCTTGTGGGAACTGGGAATACAGCCCAGGCCTTCATATATGTCATAGTCTCCAGCTCAGATGTTGCTGGGGGTAGATGAACTGCATGCTGACCAGATGAAATAGCTAAGGCAAAGTCCTCTTTGTTTTCTTCAAAAACAGCTCTTAGACAAGTGGTGATGCTGGAAGTGGAGGTAACTTTTTTCTCATTTTGTGTATTCTGACACAAAAAACACCATGCAAGAGCAGGAGACTGTGCGCAGGTATCCGTCCATCTGCCTTTATGATATTCCATCCAGGTACGACGTCATGGCGACAATAGTTATGCAGTGGAATTTACTGTCTGCACTGCGGCAGATTACCATTGCTTAACATGCCACACAAGAGACTTAAAGAGGCAGCCCCGTTTACAGCATTGCATCCTGCCGGCAGCTATGTTGGAATGCCCGTGGCATGCTGGGATGCCTGGTTTTTCTGTGAAAAACACAGGGCACACTTTATAGTGCAATGGATAAAATTGGTGACAAAACATTTTACTTGTTTGGTTTTTATTAACTTTTCCCCATCTTTTAACTGTATACAACCCCATCTTTTAGCTGCCTGTCTTTTAAATAGCCACCATACAAATCGGGATCTAGTTTTTTGGTTGTTTGATGTTTTTTAACAAACAGACCCAACAGGGTGAGGGTTAATGTTGTTTTATCTGTTATCTTCCACTGTTTCCCCCCAAGGCTGTGTCCTGTCACCACTTTTATTCATTTTATACACCAATAAGTGCAAGAGTCATAATATGGGGAGACACGTTACAAAGTTTGTGGATAAATCTGTGATTGTGTCTCATCTTGATGACCAGGACCATGATCATGGCTCTGTGGTGAAGGATTTTATTGACTGGTGTGAGCGCCTCTTTTTAAACATTAATGTCTCTAAAACCAAAGAGATGTTGATTTATTTTAGAAAGAAGCCTCCACTGTGCCCTCCAGTTTTTATCCATTGACAGGCTATTGAGTGGGTACAACAATATAAATGCCTTGGTATAATTATTGATAACTGCTTGATGTTTGAGGCAAATGTAGATGCAGTCTGTGCCAGGGCTCACCAGCATATGTATTTTTAAAGGAAATTGAGGAGTTTTAACATTGACACCCTTTTTACGAAAATGTTTTATTCTTGTTTTATTGAGTCAATTTTAGTGTTTTCTTTATATTTGCTGGTTTGAGTTGCTCACTTTGAAAAATAGAAACAGATTAAACAATATTATACGGTTGTGGAGCAAACTCATTGGGATAAATTTGGCAGAGTTTCCCAGCTCTACAGAACCAGAGTCACAAAGAAGGCTAAATCCATCCTTGTTGACCCAAAACACCCTCTTCAACATCATTATAGGTTGGTGCCACCTGCCTGCAAATACATAGCAATAAAATGTAACACAAAAAGGTACAAATGTTCATTTGTCCCTGTTAGTGTGAGCCTCATTATTAATCTGAGTTGATAAATACAAATACACTGTGGTCATCTAGAACTGTAGTGTGTGTGTTATGGTTCCCTTGGGGAACAATAAGGTTAATCTAATCTAATAAAAAAAGGAAAACACCAAATTGATTAAAAAAGTCACAGTGGTTATTTCAGTTTATCTCGCCTTAAGAATGTATCATATCTAATTTTATCCGATTTTGGAGACACTGAGGTCATTCAGTGTTAGCTTCCATGCACATCTCTCGTTTTCACATGCTCTTTCATTAAAATATGATATGTTCAGGGGTATTTCAGGGGAAACATTAAGTTATGTAATCATCAGGTTTTAAAATGCACAATTTCAAGGTCAATATCATGCATTAATTTCACCTTTAAATAGCCTTTAAAGATGGCAGCTAAATGTGTTTTAATATTCCTTTCAACTTTCATTCCACAACAAAATACAGATTCATCCTAAATAATTTAGCACCTCTGCATACCAAATAGGCGTATCAGAAATCAGCCTCAGGTTGCATTCTAAAGGAAAGTTTCTCACCAAGCTGAAGGCTATATTTAAAAAAAGACGTAAGCTACTTTGAATACATGAAGATTTTTTGTTAAAAAAGTGTCTGGGAAGATGAGAATTAATCTTTTGAAGTTGTTATCTGCATATGTACACTATCAGACTCCAGCACCAGGATATAGGAGGATATAAAAAGGCTACGTTTTTTGTCCTCCGTGGGCAATCCTTCTGGCAATAAGGTTGCAATGTGGTTTTTGCCAGTGTGATACTGATTGCCTGGGGGTAAGCAAGCAGTTTTCTAAAAATTGATTAAATCAACCCTAGTATGTCTCTGTTCAACTGCCACTGGTAGGTATGGACTGTTCCCTGAAGCTGTAACTTGTGGCAGGAACGTTCAGTCCAGCAACAATGGTTCATTGTTTTTGAACATTGTTGTTATTCCTTTGGAGCTTAATTTTCTTTTCCTAATATGCACAAAACCAATTTCCCTGTGCATGGAAAGTGGTATGCATGTTTCTATGTTGTGAAATAAATTAGAAGTTTGACCTGACTTTCTTTTTGCATGGGATTTTGAAGGAAAAATGTAATACACTAGATGGATGGGAAGGATTTAAAGTGATTTAAAGATTAAGATAATCCTTTTTTATGTAATATCTTTTTTGTAACTGAAATCACTCCAATCTGACAGGACTTCCCAGAAGAATTTGCTGCATAGGGAGAAGTCTATAGCTGTTTTATTAATATTCCTGATAATGAGATTCACAATCTAAAACAGTTTTGGACACAATGGCAAGATGGAAAGCAAACATCGCCAACATGTATGTATTGCACAGTCTTTAAAAGAAGATCATCTGTACATAAACATCAAGCTAATTACTGTATTAGAACCAAGACAAAGGAGGGATATTAACACTTTAGCAGGGTTTTACTGTAAATCTTGACATTTTAAATAATTACAATGTGTATAGTGTCAGCCAAAGTTACTGGCCTGTTGTTAAATATTTGTAATAAGATTTAATTCAAATTAATTATGAGTAGCATAATCTAAAAACAGACCATTTTAGAAAATCTAACCAATTAGAGTACTTTTATTCACATTACATACATTTTAAAGGGAAAAACTATTGATTTATAACATGTGACTTTTTTCCTGCTAAATACATTTGTTAAATACATATTTCAATAAATATTTCTAGATATTGTCATAGCTCAAGTTCATATTAACTGCAATGTATAATCATTACCTAGAAGTCTCTTGACTTTGATGGGGGGTTTTATGGCAAGGTCATGTCTTAATACTTAAGAAGAATTTAAATACAGAAGACCCAACAAACTGTCAGATGAGGAGAATCTGGATATTTATACATTTTATTAAAAAAATGCTAGGGATATTCTTTTAAAAGAGACTAAAGGAGATGAAATTTGTATGCAAAAAAATAAAAGAAAACATCCAAAAATCTGGAATGAGATGATTTGGCAGAGAAGCAATGAATCAGAGCAGAATAAATAATAAGGGAAGAGATAATGAGCAGTGTAGAGGCAATATCATGAACACCCCAGGTGTCTGGTTCAGAAGTACAACAGTAACCAAATAATCAAAGAAACAGACTCCATAGAATGAAAGTGGAATAAAACAGCCAAACCAGAATGAAGAACCTGAAAAACCAACCACAGATAAATCTAGAAATTCAAAATAAATTAAAGAACAAATCTAATGGCAATCCAATAAGAGAATAGACGGAGTTAATAATAAAGCTTCTTTGATTGCACCACAAAAAGCCACTGCCACTAAGCTAACTAAAAGGTATACTAAGAAATTACATTGATGAATTGGTAATGTCGACTCTCTGACTCTGCCAAGCTGCCGAACTAGGTAGCTTGTAGACAACCATTGGTTCAGGTGAGAACGTAAGGTCAAAGTAACCTTCGCTGACTGCATTTCCCAGAACAGGCAAATATTCAGATGGAATATTGTGTAAATTGAGGTTGAGTGTATGTCTTTGGATAATATCTCCATGATTTGTATGTTTGACTTCTGGATTGCAGTATAGAAAGAGGATAAAGAGAGAGAATAGAAGAAGGAGAGAGAACCAGAAGAAGACAACATAAAATGAAAAATCGAGTGAAGAGATGTGCACTAAGAAGGTTAAGATGCTAAAGCAGCTTCTGTTAAACTTACATTTACTGCTGTAGCTTCCACAATATTTTGTGGATTAATGAATCATCATCTTTAGTAAAGAAAAACTTTAAATCCTGAAAGTACAAAAATAAATCACAATTTATCTTTCCAATGGTTTTGAATCTGGATGTGAAATTTTTAAATGCACTTTTTAGCCACCCGCAAAAAAAAAACAGAAAAAGGATATAGTGAGTAGCTTTGCAACAAAGTGCAATAGTTCATTTAAGCACAAAAACTGGATGAGCACTGTGAAAATAAACACAGAACAGATTTCTTCCCACTCCCCAAAGAAGTCTTCCCATTATTAACACATTTTCCCAGGATTATTTAACAACCTAAAGTTGGGGGCTTTACTACAGTAAATGCCACTGCCAGGAAAAATATGGTAGGTCAAACAGGGAGTTAACAGCCAGACCACCAAGATGAATGCAGGTAACAACATGCTTTGCTTTAACAATAATTAGCTCGTTTTCTTAGTTTCTGAGCCAAATAAGGGAAAGAACACACAAACATTCTATCCTAAATTTTCCTTCTGAACATTTGCAACTTTAGTTTGAAGTGGCTTTTTCAGGCTAAACAACAAAGAAACAACAACAAAGGTAACTGTAAAAGGACTTAGAACTTAAGTAACGTGATATTTTGTATCCTCAGAATTTCCTTTTGGACTGCTACACTACGATAGAGCAGTTAAACCCTCTTGGGTTAAATCTTGAACAATCACTGCATGGCATACTAGTATAGAGTTCTATGGAGTTGTATGTTGAAAAGGGAGGACTGATGCCTGTAGGAATCACAACGGGGATTGCCACACAGAGTTTTCAAACCCTAACCCTGGTTAGGGTTCTAGTTTGCCAAGTATCCAAGCTATTGCACCCAGACATGTCTCCTGGGTTTATCCACCTCATCAGATAAACTAGCTATACTGCTCAGTTTTTTATTCTTCTTAATATTTCTTGATTTTCAACATGGAAATGTATGTGACTATTGTGAGCTACAAGTCTGATCCTAAGTGAAATAGTAAAGTAAGAAAATAAAAAATGGTGATGTTTGCCCTTCAACGAGCATGATAAACATAAGGTTGCAGTTATCTAAATTACAGTAGACCATATTTGATAAAGATTTTACTTTAATTTTATTTTTTGCCAAAAAAATAACTAAATGCAGAAAAAGAAAGGTGAGAAATATTATATCTAGGTAAGATCAAATCCAAGGACTGAACCTACAAAGCATGTTTTTAGCTATCTTCTCACATGTAAAAAATATCATCCTGAGTATATGTAAGATTATTTAAAAAGGAAAAGTTAATAGCTCAACTTACACTTTTTACAACTATTTAGCATAAGAAGTTGACATTTTTACTGTACAGTTTACACACATAATAGACATTGACTTAATCTACAATGAAAAGATGCTGACTGAAGAGCTGTCAGAGGTTAATCTTAATAACATACCAGACCACTGTTTTGTTTGTTTGTTTGTTTGCTTGCTCACATTATTATTTTTTTTTTTTGGTATTTTATAAAATCCCTAAAAAAAGAAATACAGAAGAGGCTCATCACAACCGGATTTGAAAGACAATGTTATAGTGTGGAAGAATGTCAGTTCCTATACAGCTTTTATAACAATGAAATGGCTAACTTTTCATTAGAGAGTAGTTTAAATATACAACCTCAGGCAATGAGACCACAGGTCTTCATTAGATACCATGAACACTGTTTATGAGGACATGACAAGCAATCATTAAGAAGAATTGCGGTGCCCACACAGAAAAACAAACAGGAAAATGTGAGAAGACTGAAGGTTTTCAGCAATTTAAAGATATTTCCAATGAAACAGATGTGATTGTACCAGAGTTTAGAGTGGAGCCTCTGGAGATAATGATGCAGAGAAGGATTCTTCATAAAATCAAGAAAATTATGGACAACCCTAAACATCCTCTTCATCAGACTATCCTACAACAACAGTGTGTCTTCAGTCATAGGCTTCTTCAGTTTCGCTGTAACACAGACCACTACAGGAGATCCTTCCTGCCCACAGCCATCAACATCTACTTCAACTTCTTGAAGAACTGAATAGTTTGAAATCTTCTGTTTATGCTATTAGAGAAAGAATTTATTAATTCAATTCAGTTTATCTATATAGCGCCAATTTACAAAACATGTCATCTCAAGGCACTTTACAAGTCATTTCAATTCAATTATACATACATTCCAATCAGTTTAAACGTTTTCTATTTAAATAAACCCAGCAGATTGCATCAAGTCATCGATTTGCAGCATTTACTCCTCCTGGACGAATGTTTAGTAACAGTAGACAGTTGTCTGCATTGTGTCATTGACTTTGCAGAAATCCCTCATACTGAGCAAGCATGTCGCAACAGTGGAGAGGAAAAACTCCCCTTTAACAGTAAGAAACCTCTAGCAGAACCTGGCGCAGTATGAGCGGCCATCTGCCACGACCGACTGGGGGTTCAAGAAGACAGATCATAGACACAAAAAGAACAAAGGAACTGATGTAAGAGTACTTTCTATGTTAAAGAAAGTTAAAAGTTGGAAACAGGAAATTGAGAACGTTCAGTTACTGGGAGCATCATCCCAGCTGATGCCCCAGTCCAACAAGGCATCACAGCTGAGCAGAATGCCAGACCAAGTGTAGCTTCTATGGAGAGAAAAACACATAGAGAAAACAAATTTAACAGTTGAAATAACAGCATATAATGCAACTTGAGAGTAGTAGAAGGGAGAAGTAGGAGACTGAAGAAAAGTGGTCAGCCTGTCCTCTAGCAGTTTAAGCCTATAGCAGCATTACTAAATGGATAGCTCAGGATAACCCAGCACTTTAGAATGAGACAAGAGAGATGCAGTCAGGGAGAATCATCATTCATTAGGAAGACAACATAACTTTCACTTATTTTCTTTTTTTTCCTTTTTATTTAAGTATCATGTGCCTCAAAGATTTCACAAGGAATTATTTTTGGATGCACCATGAATAAAGAAGAATATAATGTGGCAGTTTAACTGTTTTTCACGATACATCTGATTTGCATGTCAATAACACCTTCACAACACTTAAAGACCTGATCTGCTCAATTTATTGGAGATGAAGGTACACATTTACAAACAGGATTATTTGAGTTCAATCATCTGCTCATCATGTATCACTACTTTATTTCTTTATTTTTTTCTACTAATTAGCATTTTATGTGTTTTATGTATTGCTCTGTCAAATCTTCCTTCACTAAGGTCACCTTCAGAATATTGTTACTGGAAAACTGCAAGGTGTCACATGTAACAACTACAGTATAAACAACACCCAGGTGACTCTTTTATGCCCACTGGTTGCTAAATATCCAAGCCAGCTAATTAGATACACGTGTAACATTAATTAAGGCAATTTGGGATTTCAGTAGCGGGAATGAAATGTATTTTCCTCTGCTTGAAACAGTCTGACTCACAGCAAACACCATCCTCTGTGGCAACCACGCATAAACATAAGGAAGTGTGCTTCCATAGCATTTATTCAATATATAAAGTTTTAAATACATGGACATCGATGAAAGGATAACATTTATTGCTGTTCCTAAATAGCAAACAGAGAGTACCTCTTAATATGTTGTATTTTTATGCCTAACACAAAAAAGACATCAGAACAAAATTGTTCACTTTGAATAAATTAGCTGTTTTTAATTTTTAGGGTGGACAGATTTTAATGTAGAGAGTAGGCATTGCAAAGAAATCTAGAAAAAAGCTGAATAAAAAAAAAATTAAGAACTGCTTCATATGTCTCTGACTGAAAAAGGCTAGAATAAGCTAGAAAACGATCAGCAAGAATATTGATGAGAAGGTGGTGGTGTGATTTTTGAAAAATAGAAGAAACACATATTATACAACCAACAATTACATGAGAGGAACTTGTTTAGGATCAGTTGCCAACCGGAGGCCACGGTCATCAAGAAAATCATTGGAGAAACAGTGTGCCATACAGGATCTTGAGGGCTACAAGGAGTTCCTAGGCAGGGAACACCGTCCTCACAGTCAAAGACAGGGGTTCAAACATTATGCTCTGGGCTGTTTTTCTGCTAAGCATTTAGAAAGCTTAAGTATTTTGACAGGAGCAAAAGATAGGTACATGTATTGTGAAAATTGAAAACTGAATTTTTAACCCATTTAATGTGATGGGTTTTTCATTTCAGTTTTTTTCTTTTCTTTTTTTAGATTTTATGTTTTGTCTTTCTATATTGAACTGAAACCACTAATGTTAAAGACTGGCTACAGTAGATCCCTGTCTATTCATGGTTCAGTATTTGTGGATTTTTCTCTCAAAGTCGAAGGTAACTCCAAATTATTCACAGAAAGTTTTACCATTCACAAATTTTTCATACAACACAAATAAAGAATTTAAAAGAAAGGGCAGTGTGAAGAGCTGAAATACCAAGTCAAACACTACTTGACACGTTATTGTGTTTTATTTAGAAAGCAGCCATTCAAGCAGTGTCATTCATTTTCCTTGCCGCTTATTAGCTGCACCCCTAGGAGCAAAGATGAGGAAGACTGTGGATGTTAGCTTCTCCTATAGTGCCAAGAGATTTTCCACTGTGCTCATTGATGTATTGTAAGGTATATTTGGTGTTTGAACTAATAAAATAGGCATTTTTAAGCGTTCTAGAGGGGCTTTCAAGTATTTGTGGATTTCAGCTATTTACCAGCATTTGTGGTCCCTAACCCCCAATTCCCCTATTTTTTACCCACTAGTAAAACTAATTCACACACATGAGTGTTACTGTTCTTTTCTCAGTGAAAATCATGCTGCTCTGAGCATGAACACCAGAGCTAGTTACAATAGTCTTAATACAACTCCAGAGCCAAATTGTGTGAGAATATGTCTATTTTAGCTTGTTTGAGGTCACGTTTTACACTATGTTTCAACATTAGTTACATACAAATATGAACTTGATGTGGTGAAACCTGTTTTCAAACCAACATAAGCAGTAATGTATACCTTTTGTAATGATTAACATTGATTGTTCAGGTTTCTGAATATAAAAGACATTCTTTGCATTTTTTATATCAAAAAGAGTGGCAAACATACAGTAAACAAATGCATAAGTGTTGTCATAGAAAACCTTTTCATTTGGTTTCACATGCTACATTTAGTTATTCCCTTGTATGTGGCTTAATTCAATGAAATTTCTACATTACCACATGCAATATTCTCACCTTTTGTATTTTTCTGCATCCAGGATGACCGCATAAAGCAGATCCTAAGTGCGCAAGGCGGTGGACATTTGTTGGCTCTTCATCCATTCCAAGGCCTTCCATTATGGCTGCAGATGACAGATGGAGATATGCTGGTGCTCTGCCTCCGGCTGTAAAGCATCGGGTCTAACCTTCCTTACAGCAGAAGTAATGGTCCACACCTTTAATTGTCGTGGGCTGTTCATCTTCACTAACAATAGCAGTAAGCTATGGGTCTTGGAAAGAAAGGCAGTCGAGTTTGACAAAGGAAGTGATTTAGCTCTGGAGGCAATTTGTAAGCGGTCGTTGAACGGGCAGCAGTAATGTGCCGGAGAGGCAGACCATGTAGGGGTAAGAGGAGCAAGAGATACAATAGTGGCATGCAAGAAATGCTGGACCACTACTCTGACCATTATGTGATTTTTTTTTAATGAAGTGGTTAAAGTGTAGATTGTGAGACATTTTTCTGAAGTGGACATGATTTTGTGAATTTAGGAATGCTGTAAAGACATAGAAAGTCAGTTGTATAGGTGCATGGTCATCTCTGTTTCAGAATACAAAAAAATACATCTTATTTAAAGAACTGAGTGGGTTGAATGCATGTCATTTGTTGATGTTTCCTCATTATTCCAATTGATGTTGTAAGCTTTCACTTTGTTTTTGTTTCTTCCTTCCTCACAGCCTCTCGAAGGGGCACGTTTACGAAGAAAATGTGCTTTTCATGGCTCACCAGTTAGCTGTCTGAATTAGGCACATAAAATAAGTGATATACAAGTGTAGATGTCAAATTTAAGGATGTGCCTAAGGAAAGGTTTGGCCTATTAGAATGATAGATTCCAAGCTATATGGAAACTGATCCTTTCTAACCACAAAGGAGTTTAATTGCATTCATTCCTATGAAAAATCTACAAATGTTGAATCTAGATTCTCTAGCAAATTGGCAGCAAGATGCTCGACAGCAGATGACTAGCTTCAAACGAGGAGTGAGGGGGGTAGGGATGAAAAATCTTGACAAACAGTGAGAGCGGGTGTCCACATCATCTCTCGCCCCTGACAGGCTTCCCCCATGCATGAATTCAAAGCTGGTAAAACCATGGCTGGATTCATTTTGATCTGACATCTATCATGTAGATCAGTGTTGTGGTTTCGCTGTAGTGTGTCCACAATAAGATGTTTTGGCAACCGGCCCATGACATCTGTTAGAGCCAGTCGAGATAATCTGGGACCAATTTGGCTTTTGTGTCACAAGTTATTGCTGGCTTTTGGTATCAAGCCCCAAACATTCATTATAGAACAGTCAGACAAGTATTTTTAAATTGAAGAGGCTATCTTGGTGAGAATTACACAGACGTTTTTGTTTTAAATCCGTAAACTATTTGCATGTGTTGAACTAAAATGTATTATTTGGTACAAACTAGAAACTATGAGAACTGTTTTTCTTTTTAATTCATATTGTATATATGTTTTGCTTGTTAAAAGGTAAAGTTGTAAGGAATAAACTACATTATATATGGCGACTGTGGCTCAGGAGTTAGGAAAGTTGGATCCATTGGAAATTTCAAGATCGGTCTGCAATGAAACATGCTTAATTTAGAAATGTTGGCCATCTTTTAAAACTCTCAAAATTAGGCTAAGGGGCTGAATTTGCACAAAGATCATGTTAGCAATGCTAAAATGACACGCTAAAGATTTAAATATTTTGTACTCTGGTAAATAGAATTCTTGAAGAGAAATCATATTGATCAAAATTGGTATCTGCCACAAATCTTAGATTGGTGCATCTCCAGATATATGGCAATATTATTTCACATTTCAACTAGTGAGTTGAGTAGTCAAGAGTTATTTTATGGTTCCTTGCCAAGCTTGAACTAATCCAATCAAAAGTAAGTCTGTGGTCTGTTCGTTGTGGCAGAGATATTTAACCAAGCATTAATGTCATTAACATCAGTGTCCAAACACAGCTAGAATATTGGTCTCATTGCTGCATTACAGAGCTACAGCTGAACAGTTCCAGCTTGTATGGCTGCAGTACAGCAGCATGTGTGTGGAGGGCGTTGGGCAGATGGGACATCTCTGATATCTCTCACTCAACATAATGAGACGAGAATGCGCTTCACCAGTTTTTGGGCCCGACTGAGGGCAAGAGACACGGTACCCACTCATACGGGAGGGATCTTTCCCCTCTTCAAAGATAATGAGATGACAATGTATTCAACTATGATTAGACAGAGACAGGGTTTCAGGGGGAGGGATGGAGGGAGAAACGTTCTCCAGCACTTGTCTGCAGCCTTTGATCAAACAGGAAAAGCAACTGTCATTCTTTGTATCACTGCTGGACACATAAAAGCTCAGCTAAATACTTCATCACTCTCAGTGTCACCAGAAGGCCAAAGTTTGTTCATGCAAACCTGCTTTCTAGTTCAGGTGTTTTTTTTCCTCAAAGCTCACCAGGGAAATGAGCTGAATAAAGGCTTGATATACTAAATATGTTGCTGAAGTCAGCCGCTTGACGAAAATTGTAGCAGTAAAATCAATTTGCCATAACCAGGGAGAGAAGACATGCCGTTTTTGCCTGCCATCGCTCCCCTTTGCAAGGCGTCAAACGTGCCATGTTAAAAGGCTTAGTTAAGCAGGCATGACAAGAGAATCTTATTCTCAGTTGACAGTTTGTTGTGACGCTTGTCTTTAGTTCCTGTGGTGAAAATCTCTTGCATGCTTGTTTTGTATTTGAAACGCTCACTCTTTCTTAGTGTTCTGTTTTGACATATAAACCATACAAATCCTGCCAAAAACTTTTCAGGCATCTTAATTGAGCAGTGTACTGGGTGCTCTGTTTTGAATTCTGAGGCGGTGTTTTGACAGCATAACATAAAAAACTAGAAACCAAAAAACAAAAAGAAATGTAGTGTTATCATTTATCTGCTGCAATATGTGGGGTAAAATCCAGATTATGTGTCTGAAATATGCTATTTTTGTACTTCTATGCTTTGTTATTGCATTACTATTTTTGTACTCATACTATAATGTTTTAGACTTTAACCATATATTTTGATCAGTACAGTAAAATATTTACAACTCATGCTGTGTTGTTGCATCTTCCTCCCGTCACTTTCAATCTTTGTTCACTGTCACAAAAAATGATAAAATACAAGGGAAAGCTTCTCCTCTAGTTGAAAAATAAATTCCCAAAGAGGCTAGCAGCAGAGCCAGAAAAAATATAACAATCTGTCAAGCTTTGTCATACAATAATGAGACATTGTTCAAATGTTATGATGCCAAAATCCTTTTAAAAACCTGACAAATCATCGCGCTGAGCAGAATCCATCTTGTTCAGGCTTCATGCTTCCCTTAAAACTCAGCAACATGCTCATTTTGAAAATATCAGAATGGAATGCCTTAACGTCCAATTTCCCAACATTTCATCATCATGTCTCGATAATTATGCAGGGTTATTAGCTCAAGTATTTGTCCTTGGCATTCTTAATGCTGTTTGACATTTTTTATGAGCAGTAATGGCATTGGAGATTTTGATCTGCCTTAGGCAGAGGTAAGCGCTTCCTCTGCAGTGCAACAGCACCCTCTCTTGATATGACTGCATCACAATGCAGGAGCTTGAAGTTTGTCTGTATGATAATGATGAAGCCTCATCATGATAGGGTTTAAATAAATTAGCTTCTCCATTGTTTACTGGGACTCATGCACAAAAAAAACACTACCTTAGACACTATTTTTATACAAAACCCTAATCTCATATTTTCTTTAAAATTTGCTTTCTTAAAATAATGATTGCCTCCTTTTATCCCTTTTTACGGTTTCTGTGTTTTAGTTCAAAAAACAGTTAGATCAGTGAAAAAAAAACATTTTGTCCAAATTAATTCAACATTGAACATGAAACCGGACAAAATAATGTCAAAAGAAAGACTAAAGTTTATTTACTTGGGAAATGTGATCTTATTAGAGCAGGTTGTTAAAGTTTGAATTTCTCAAAAAAGACCTGTTTTTAAAAAATATTGTTGTACTTTGGACAACATCCCCACTCTTATTTTATTTTATTTTTTTAAAAGAGCTACACCAATCATCTGAAACCATCCTTGATTACAACTTTGTATTAAATTGTACCCAACAAGAGAACAATTTAATACAAATGTTCTGAGAATCTAAAATAAAATGTCTTCTTTGTTTGCTTAGAAAACTGTGTCATATTAAAAACCTAATCAGATTTAATAAAAGAGATTTAAAATACCAGCGCTGAAGTTTATCTAAAATAAAGCAGCAAATATTAGGGCTGCAACTGGAGTTTATTAAATCTAAATTATTAACTAATCTTATTAATCTAAAAAAATAACAGTAGGTTACAATTGCAACATACTACTTTGCTTAGTTTCTGTTCTTCTTTTAATCTTAAGGTTTCACTATCTTCATTTTAAAAAAACAAATTTTCTTGGATCCTCTGCTACAGAGTAGGGTCCTGACCACTCTAAAACAAAATTTAAAACAAATATTTTGGAAGGATCTTTACCCCAACATGGCTTGGAGTCTTCTTGATCTTCTGTTGATCTAGATATTACGACCTGCTTGTGGAGTATAGGTAGTACATGCTACATGCAGATCTGTTTCAAAAACAGAGGTGTAAATATATCCAGAGCAGGTAACTTGGGGCCTAAATCTTGGAATACAAATGCCTTTTGGTTCAAGGTAATGATCCAAAGTAACATAATTTTGCTCTTAACATTTTGAGGGATCGTATGACATGAGGTTCTGTGAAGCTATTGGGTTTTTTTTCGTTTTTTTTTAATCAGTAGCAGTGCCCGGTACATGTAGCTGACATTTATCAGTTTAAAGTAAGTTTGTGTAAAAGTGAACAGATCCTTGGAGTGGAGCTAGTTAGTCAAATCAGAGGTTCAGTTTTAGCTGATTTTAGCGATTTAAAATAACTCAAACTGACTATCTTTATACCCTTGGCCTAGAATGCAAAATGTTGTAAATTAAATATATATGCTTTCTTGAGAGAAAGTCACTTCTTTCAGCAAAACATAACACAACAGAAATGTTTTACTGGGAAAATAGCAACAGACTTAAAAGTATTTTGTGAAGGACTATATATTTTATATATACATTGTATCCAATGAAAATCAACAGGTTTAGTTTGGGTGGTGTTGAATTGCTAAGACTACAGGAAATGAGAGTGTTTGACTAACTTTCACCACTCAGAGGAATTACTTTTCTACAAACAGGTAAGTGAAGTACTATTATTCTGCTTGTGAGAAACCTCACTTCAGAAAAAAAAATTACTGTTGGACTTCAATCCAAATATTGAAATTAATAGAGCAGTAGAATATACGTTATCTATGTTGGATGAGTATAACTAACATAAAGGTACAGTTAAGACCGATTATTCTTTTCCCTGACAGATTTAGGTTTAAAGTAATCTTCTAAATTTATCAACATGTTTATTCTGACTGAAAATAAGATTACTCTCTTGGAGTTAATTCCATCCAAAGTTTAAATTTTAATCTGATAGAGAATCTGTAAAGGAGGCAAAGGATTGGGGTGATGGTAAGGTGGTTTTCCAATCTCAAAGACTTGGATCTCATCAAAGATAAACTGTCAAAATACAAGTGGAAATGTGCAAAAAGCTGGTCAGCATTTATAAGAAGAGTTTGTTTGCTGTAATACCAATAAAGATTTTTTAATTGATTGTTAAAAAGACTCAAAATAATTTTAACACATTTTTAAATTAAATTGGAAATAAAAAAACATCATTACATAAACATTATGTTTTTATTTACTACTTTTTTCAATGTTTTTATTATCATTTGTGAGATTCCTGTCACATTTCCTTTTCTGTTGAACCTTGTTTTATGAGTATGAATACTTTGGCGCTTAAATGTATCTGATATATCGTATATGCCAAATGCTTACGTAGGAAATAGATTTTTTTTAAATGGAAATCTGTAGACAAACAGAAGTAGAGGCAGATAGGACAACATTTTTCTTTACGTCTGCGAAATGGTGAAAGCAGAAGGGCTTTTGCTCTGACGCGTGTCAGGTGTTATGTGTTTTTAAGACACCAAGTAGATTAATGACTAAAACTTCATGTGTGAACAGATAGTCCACTATTTTGTCAGCAAAAGCAATCAAAATCTCACCAAACAAGCTGAGGGAAGTGGGAAAGGAATGGCTATTTCGAAGGTAAACAGTTAAAAAAAGCAAAGAAGAAGTAGTTGGTCGCCTCGTCTGCTGATAGAGGAGTAAAACAGAGCAATATATCCAAACATGTTTGTTTGATTTAAGAAGACTGTATGGCAGTAAAAACAAAGCTGAGATTAATGCAGAAGTCAAAGTTGGAGTCGAAGTCTGTTTAGTTATGGGCTTAGACTTGTTTATGAGGAGCAGAACAAGAAACAAGAAAAAAGAAAGATCTGCGTATGCTAAGGCAACACTTCTAAATCATGCAAAGAAAACGGAAGTTATTTTATTGGCTTGCATGCTGTACAAAATTATGCCAGAAACATAAAGAGTAGCATTTGGCCCCCAAAACCTGTCATAATTATAGTTACAGATTGTTTTTATAGCGTGAGCAACCTAATAATGTATTTCTTTTTTGTTTTATCAGCAAGACATCCAACTGCAAATGTGATAAAAAATCTGCAAGTTTTATATTCTGTGGTTAAATGAATCATCAATAAAGACAACACTGGTTTAGGCATGATTCTACAAACACAAATGTAGTGTCAGAACAGTAACAAAAATCTGTACAGCAACCTAAAATATCAATATGATATATTTTCTTTGATTCACAGAGTTGCAAACCTTTATTTAATGCACAAAAAGACGTCTAAAAGTGAATGACTTTGGTGTTCTGTTGCTACAGCTGCAAAAAAAAATAAAAATGTATTCCTGTACTTTAAACTCTTTCAGTTTTTATCAGTGGTCTTCATTGCCAAGGAGTAACAATCAGTTCAGACCACCCTTGTAAAAAAAACCACTGGTTTATATTTACATCTCTGTAAGAATTGTTGTTGTAGTAGCTATAAAGGGACATATAAACCCCAAAAATATACTGTCTGAGATGGCACTGATAAGAAATGCGTGTGTGTTATTGTAAACTAACAGAATTTATTCATAGTGTAAATATTAAATAAACATTTGAGGACATTCAAGTTAGCTTTTAGTCCGCAGCACAGCAAATCCTTGGAGCCGATTCACTGTTTTTGGCCAAGTTCTTAATCGGTTGAGAATGTGGGGAATGTGCAGTGCATTCCAGTTCTTCCAGTCCTACCCACTGGGCAGACACATCAACTGATGACAGAAACAATGGTTTGTGGGCATGGCTTTGCCTGCGTTTCCCAATGAAAGATCTGGATGGCCAAGTTAAAGAAGAAAATGTGATAATTTGTCCCTCAAAGGATGCGTCCTCAATCTGCTGCTTTGTTTGTCCACTCCAATTTGCCGCTCTTTCATTTAGGCCCTCTATGAGACGAGATCCTCATGGCAGTCTCACCACCACCACCACGCAGGCGCCTGCCCTTCCGATGTTAAGAGGGACCTCCTACAGGAAGACAGAGGGGTTAACACGCAGCTTTTCATCAGTCTCTTTTCAAAAACTCCTGCTTCATTTGATGCACAAAGGAAGGTTTGTTTGCCAAGATAGAAAAAAAGAGAAAAGCAGCTATAAAATAATCATGTGTTCCAGTAACTACATCTGATTTTTGTTTCTGGAGAGTTTTACCAAAAGCCTTAATATTACATGATGGTTGCAGAACACACTATTCCAATTACTTTATTGAAATGTCTCAGTGTGTAACATATAATGTGCTTGTTGTTCTCTTTTAACGCTTTTAAAATCTGACATCTGATATGTGTCAGAAAACTCTATATGCTAAAATTTGAACCTTGCGTTTGATGCTTTTGGGAAGAAAAGAATCTATCAAAAATATAAATATTGATCCATTATTATGGGTCTATTTACTACTATTACTATTATTACTATTTAAAATGAATATAAGTATCAAATTCTAACCAACATATACAGTATTCCTTTAATATATTAAAGCGAAACAAAGTCATATATATGTTGCACTTTTTCATTTTCTATTTAAAGTAGAAATAAAAAGAAAGCTACAATAAAAACTATGCAGTAACCAATATTCCTGTATACCTAAAGTATCACAATTGATACTTATTTTCTGGATTATTTTCCTTTACGTTTGACTTCCCATAGCCAATGTTAAAAAAATATTCACGTAATCCATGAAAACTCTGCTTTGAAGGTCCTTGCGACCACCATGATCCTCCACAAGGGGGCATAAGATAAATACAGGATTTGATACAGCAGGTTTTCTGATGAAAAAGCAAATTTCTTTTCAGAAAATGATACGCCTAGTATTATAAAGTTAATAAGTCAATCATTCAGTCACCTTTTTCGTTCTACATCTAAGCCCAAAATACACCTAGCAGATTCAAAATTATTTTTATTTAACCAAGAAGTCTCTGATAGAATATAATACCTCTCACAGGATACACTTTTGAAAAAATATATATCGTTTTTTATTTATTTATTCATTTATTTATTTCAAATGGCATGGTGAACATCTATTCTCTGTTCAATAATCAATAGGAAAATCTTTATTGGCAATACAGTAATCAGCTATTTGCATGTTCTCACCTGTATTGTGACATTTATCGTTGGTAATGAGATCAAAATTTTAGGTTAGAGGTTAGAAGGCTTTCTTGCCATTAGTTTAATCTTAAACTCCCTCCACACATTAGATCAATGGCGTCAACAAGTGAATTTGAGATGATAATTCATGTTTTTGTGACACTAACAGCCAATGATATTTAGGTTTCATTTTAAATGTTTGTCTTATTCTTCAGAGCTTTACTGTCATGATCTTGGTTGTTTGTGTGGTCTTTGAGTTAAAGTTTATTGTGTTTCTGTTATTTCTCCCTCCTCTATTATGTTCATTATTGTTCCAAGTTTCTCAGTCTTATTTCCTAGTTACAACTTTGTATTTTGTGTTGGTCTTTCCTTATGTCTTCTTAGGTTTATCTGTATAGTAGCCATTTCTTATGTTTTCTCCTTTGTCTTCCCCTGTTTCCCTTGACATTCTGACTCCCTTCCCAGTTACTAATTGATCCCACCTGTGCTTTCCCTCTCACCTGCAACCGCTAATTAGTCCCTGGTCTTCTCCCTGCCACGCTCACTCCTCCTCAGTAAATATAAGCACCTCTTTGTCAGCCACCTCCCTGGTTTGTTGTCAAACATCCCTTTTGGTTCCTGAGTTTCCTGTTGTTACATTTTCTGTTCCTCCTGTGTTTCTGTAAGTTCTATGTTCCTTGTTCTTTTGTTTAATTAAATCATTGTTTTCCTTTACTCCGCTCCATTTGGGTCCTCCTTACACAAAATCATGACATTTACATGAACAGGCTCCTTCATATATTTCTGATTTGATTCAAATATATACTTCTTCCCATAGTGTGACCTTTTAGTGGTACTCCACGCATGCCTCAGTGCTCGAGGAGACCAATATTTCCAAGCTGCTGCACCCGAACAGAGGAATGCACTGCCTATCTTCCTACAGAGTTTGCACTCTGGATTTTTTTTAAAAGCACCTAAAGACATTTTTATTCCTAGAAGCTATTAGTAAGACTTGAGCTTTTATTAAATGCATTTATGACTGTATTGTATTTTGTTTTCTGTACCGTACATTGCTGTGTTTTTTGTTTGTAAAAACATGCTATTCTTTAAAAGTAAACTTTAACTTACTTTTACTCTAGATTCAGGCTGGGGCCACCCCCAAACATCAACAATACTTCCATTCAAAAAGAATAAAAAAAACAAAAAAAAACATGCTGATGAAATTAAAACATTACTTTAAACCTAAATCTCCCTCTTTCCGGCTTAACAGTAAAGCACTTTTCAGACAGAGGACAATATAAAAACTATGTATAAGGGACAAAAACAATCAGGAGGTAATAAAACAAAAATGGAGATAAATGATAAACTTAGGTGGAAGGTAAAGGTATATGTAGACAAAAATTGTTTTAATATTAGGAGGCAACTACGCAAAAATGGTTGGGTGATACCAGAGGTAGATAATGATTTTGGAATTATCTAGGAAAAAATTATCTTGATTGAAATTCAGCTAAAAAGATGAGGTACAGCTAGAGAGCTTCATTTTTTAATATGCTAAATAATCAAAATATGATCATATGGATGTCAAAATGCACTGCAGTAACTACAGTAATTTATGATAAAAGGTTGTAATTACCTCAGTCCACTCATTGTTTTGTGCATCATAGGACTCGACTGTTTTGAGATATGACTGGCCGTCATACCCACCAACTGCATAGAGCCTGTCGCCCAACAAGCAAACCCCCACTGCATCCCGGGGAACGCTGAGAGAGGACACAGTGGTCCATGTGTCTGTCTTTGGATCATATCTGTAATTGGAAGAGGTCAAAACACTGAAATGATCTAAATCCTCTGCCTTTTCAGTTTAAATCTCTGGAGAAAAGGTTTCCACTTAAAGCACAACTAGATTAATAGATGTCTGAGGGGACTGAAATATTGTCAGCACAGACAAAAAAAATGAAAGGGTAATTTGTTTAATATTTTTATTGATAATTATGCTGATACGTTCAAACGAATGTATTTCAATAAAATGTTTTGGCCATCAGAGGGTGCCAGACTCCATAAAAGATGTACAACCTGAAATCCACATTGCTGAGCATAAAATACAACCATAAAATACAACCATGTCTAAAAATGCAGAAACAGTGGCTGTGTTTACATGCAGCCAATAACCCCTTCAAAACCGGAATATTAGCAATAACCCGGTTACCACGGCCATGTAAACACTGGCAAAAACCAGAATATGCTCATATTTTTTCGTTTTCTCACCAGAATATTTGGTCATGTAAACGTGTATTGGCATATCCCCATCCAAAGGAACATTGATTTGTGTTTTGCATATGTTCTATTCACAAGGAATCTCTGTCTTTTGAGTAGAGGAATTTCTTGTATACGCAGAGAAAAACCTGCGTGCAGTATACGGAAGTACACAAGAAGTGGAGGAAAACATGTAGAGACGCAGAACAGCACCACACTTTTGGAGCGAGGAGGAAACCAATTTCTTTCTTAGTGTGGTGAAAACCATGAATATAATGTCTATTGTTGACGGCAGAAAGTACAGAGGTACCGTTTAAATCGGGATATGCCAATTGACTACAAATTCTTTGTATACAAGATAACTTCTCTCTGCTCACACATGTAAACGGGTTATTCCGAATGTTTCAGAAAACCCAAATAGTGACCTTAACCCGATCATAACCTGAGTATTGGCTGCATGTAAACGTAGTCAGTGTGGGGATCAGGAGCAGCTTTTTTCTCTGTTGAGATAGGAATAGTGGTTGAACAACAGCATTGTAGTTCTGGAGCATTCACTGACCTCTCAACACAGTCAGAGAGTCTGGAACAGTGGTTGGAAGCAGGGGCATCATGTCCACCCACAGCATAGAGGAAGTTGTTGTACGTGGCTACCCCAACACCTCCTCGCCTCTTGGACATCGGTGCGCACATGCTCCACTTGTTAGTGTGTGGATCAAAACACTCCATCGACCTCAAGCATGAGCTGCCATCTCGCCCACCAACTGCAAACAGTCTGAGGAATAAAAGGGAAACGATTGTAACACCGACATATGGTTTTGCTAAATGTGTTCAAAGAAGCTTGGATACATACAGTAAGTGCATAAAAAAAGGATACACATTTGAGAAAATGACAAATTACTACAAACCTTTTTTTTTTACCTTTAATGAAACATATCCTGTACAATTCAATGGAAAAACAAATCCTTGAAGTAGAACCGTAATGACTTGAACATCTAAATTCACAGTTTTTAAAGTTGCTCATATACTGGAAAACCAATATAGGCTACTAGTGAAAATAGTGTGGTACAACATACTTTCCATTGAGTGCTGTGACTCCCATGGTGCTTCGTGGAGTTGACATGCTGGCTACATAGTTCCACTGTCTGGCCTGTGGATCCCAACGCTCTACTGTGTTGAGATAGCTCCAGCCATCATGGCCTCCCACTGCATACATGGGACCCTCAAGTACTGCAATGCCTAAGCAAAATCAGAAAGATTCATATTTTAGTAAAAGAACAGATAACATTATGTAAATGAGAAGGAAGTAGCCATCTGGAACATTATCTTGAATTACTTTATAACTATATTTCCATATTGATTTTATCACAAGTTGCTTATGATTTTTAAAATAAGAATTTGAGTGACCAACATCTCTTAATTTTGACCTTTGTCCCTCGGTCTAAAGGAACTGGCCTTGCTGGATTTTGTGATTTTGCAAAAATGAACCTTTAGTTTAGTCATTCGAGCCGCTCTCACAAAATCAAATTAAGCCCAAAGTTAATATTCCACACATTTATTTTAAAATAGTGTTTGAATTTTACCAACATGTTTCTTCTGGCTGGAAATAATATGGATGTTTTAGAGTGGCCCTGCCATAGTGACTGTGGAGGGAGTTCAAGATTAGAGTGATGGCAAGGAGGCTTTCCAAGCTATGTGACTCAAAGCTCATTACAGGGAGAAAAATCATAAACATACCCATAGAAACATACAAACAGCTGGTTAGTAGTTCCAAGATGGGCTGGATTAGTGTGATGGTGATAAAGAATTTTCCATTAATTTGTGAAAAGAGTAAAAACAATGTTTAAACATTTTTCTTCTAAATCTAGAATACTATTTTATCATTTAAGAGATGGCTGTCAAAACTCCTTTCAGAAATAAACTTCTTGGTTGAATCAAAAATAATTTTATATCTAAATCTGCCACAGCTTTGATTAATTTTGGCCTCAACTGATTTCTTAAACTGTTCCGACCTTCCAAACTGTAATAGTTTTTCCCTGTCAACTTGCTGTCGTAGTTACACCAACATCTACTTTTAATTTGGTGGGAACATTTCTTCCTACATTGTATGGGTGAAGATGTTGTCCTCAGGAAATTAGAGGTTTGTTTTGAACAAGGGACCAAAATGGACCAACCTTTTTTTAATATTTTATCAAAGAAGCCAGATACGATTCAGCTACAAGCGCTGGTCAAACTATAGTTGTGATAAATGCTTTTGCTTCCATTATACAAAATATTAAGTTGTCTATTGTTGAATCAAGCTTTGTTTTTTGTTTTTTAAGTCTCATGTTTTCAAGTTTTCCATGGCTTTTTTTGTAACATGTTCTCTTTCCTTGCGAATTCAATTCTGATATGACTGAAAGTGTGTAACCTCCAGGGTGTCCAAATTCAGGTGATCCCTCTTAAATTTGACTTCCTGGCTAGCAAAGCACAAGTTTTTTTCTTTTCCTTAAAGACTGCTCAGTCTCATTGGCAGTTGTAGAAACATACATGGAAAGAAACCAGTCCAGTTCCAAAAGGAGAGGCTAACAACAGCAACTGTCGGACTGAAGTAAGGAGTCTTTTATTAACTGTTGCTGGCGGTTCTGGTGATGAAAGTTTACTGATCGTCCAAGTGGCTCTAAAACTTTAGGTTCACCTTGTATTTTCTCCCCTTCTCTCCTTTTCTTCTTAGATGAAAGTTCAGACTCTGAATTATACCATTAAATACCTTCTGAGAGACCAATAATTTTGATAATGTTTAGAGTTTTTATAATTTCTAATAAATATAGTTTAATTTCTCTTTTTATAAATATCTTTTTTGCAATGATAGATTAAGTTCATGCTCATTTTCCTTCATTTTTGGTAAATCCATGGTGATTAGAAATTAGTTGATTCATAGCAGCCCTGATTTTTGTAATAAAAAATTATTGTTTTTTGCTTTAATAACTATGAACCTTGAGAAAATTTAGGACTCTAATCTTTTAATTACGAGGTAAATAATTTATCATTGTGTATGTTTGGTAGATTATTTATTCATTGTATGTACTTTAATATAGTTTAATGTAACTTTCCTAATGCATATTGGATAAGGCAGAACAGTTTCATTCATTTGCATTTTTGTGATGTAAGGTATGATTTTTTTTATGCTGCTGATAATATAACAAAAAACTTTTCTGTTCAAACTCAATCATACAGTATAATCAATCATTCATCTTTGATTAGAAAGTAAACATTTTTTCCATTTTTTCTATTTGCAATAATAAACAAACATGTGTCCAAGAGTTCCTGACTAGAGTTCCACAGAGGTATGGTTGCCATTTTAAAGCAGGCTGAGGCATGTGGCAAACCAGTTCTATTCAAAAAACAGGAAGACTATAAAAAAGCGTTGTTATTTCTCATTCCACTCGTAAAGGAAAGTGGTTTCCACCAGCAACAATGTAGGGAATTTTTGAACACAATAGATTTTTCTTTGTACAAACCTTATTTCCTTTGGTAAGAGTTAGTTTTTTTCCAAGGAACATTAGGGTCCAGACCCATTCAGAGAAGCTCTGTGACATATTTTCTTTTAATAAAAGTCATTTTTCTTAATAACTGGTGGCTTTGTAATGAAAAAACACAAACTCCTTCTTGTCTTCCCCCACAATGCACACAGTGGGGAGCGGCCATCCAGGGGTGCTCACAGCCACCAAGTTTAAATATATTCATGCTGAAAATATGCACATAATAAGTAAAGCAGTAAGAAACATTCTAGTTCAGAAAAGATCAAAGACAGCACTGGTAATCTGTACAGTGTGCTCTCCAGGGTTCGATGATACCTCCTACCACACTGGGCGAGCGAGTTGAATGCTTTGACAAGATCTCCCTGTTCTGTGAGCAGGACCTGTTTCAACTGCAAATCAAAACGCTTCTGATATGAGATGTGTTGGGCAGGGAATGATAAGGCAGAGCAAGGTCAGTACAGCTTGCTAAAGCTTTGATAGGAGTAGGGGAAAATTTCAAAGGTCCAGGGGGATGGGATTTTTTTATAGCATGCAATTTCTGACCCTTCTGAACTTCATCCAGTATTAATGATGCAAAACATTAACTCAACTAGTTAAACTGTAAGATAAGATAAAATACCTAATTAGATTATTAATATTTATGTACCTGCCAATAATAACCTTTCCACATATAGTTCATCTATACGGTCCTATAAGAGATATTTTTATAGAGTCTCAAATATACTATTCTCTTTGAATTTAAACAAGCTCAAACTTTCCAACCGCCAACACCTACCAAGCCCATGCCGGTGCGTGGACATCGGCGGCATAGTTGACCAAACTTTGCTGACAGGATTATAGCATTCCACCATGTTGGATGTCTTGAGTCCATCTCTCCCTCCGACTACATAGAGCTTGTTGTCAATCACTGCCACACCAAACTGTAGCCGGCGTCCGTTCATGACCCCAACTTGTACCCAGGTGTTTGTTCGCAAGTCATATTTCTCAATGGTGGTGGAGCCTAGAGGAACACCAAACACAGTTCTAATAACCAATCAGTTAGTCTATACTGACAAACGGTGTGTATATATATGATTCTTTGTATACCTTTCGTAGCGTCCATTCCTCCCACTGCATAAAGTGCACCCACAGTGGACTTTCTAGGTTTTGTTCTTGGGCTCTGAAACATGGGCCTGCGTTCAGGTAGTAGATGGTATTTCATGGCTTCCATCAGCAGCTTTTGACATTCCAGATCATCAGAAAACATCTTGTTGTTTTCCAAATCTGCAAGGAGCTGGATTGAAAGGATCAGTATTATTTGGTGTAATGGAACAAAATGTTGTAGAATTTTATGGAGAACTCTGAGCAGAAGAGTTATTAAATTCTGTTAGAATAAATTCACAAACCCAACATTCATTTGGGAACAGTTATATAAAAAAACAATTTGTAGAAACTGACATGCTTGTTTAATTGTGTATTATAGGAAGTTAAAACATCTGCCTTTATTTCTATAATAAAGGTAGATCTTTTGGTTTTCTTGATGCTCTTTGGTAAATATTTCTAAAAGTTCTAAGCTTTAGGAGACAGTCACCCTGTCTACTTTTCAGACTAAGGTTAAACCTTCCTTTTTGAAAATACGTTTACTTCAGACTCGCTGAAGTAACCTTGTGGTACCCTGCTTCTTATGCGTCTGGAGCCTTAGGAAGCTGGAGTACATCTCATTATATTTCACCCTTGTTCTACAGGCCAGAACATGCCAAAATGATCAAATAAGAGTCAAACTGCCAGCAGACTGTCAAAACAGTGACCGTTTTTGACTATGTCCTATTCCCAGCATTATTGTGCCTGTCAAATGCACATTTGTTTTTAATTTCTGTTTACTTTCAACTTGGACAATAGCTGCACTCCTCCTCTGCTATAGCAGTGGGGGGCCTGCACACATAATATAGCCCAATGTCTAAATCTTGCTTCTGCAGTCTAGGTTGGAAAAATATGCACCCTATTTTGGGTTTGACTTATTTTGTGTATATATAGGGGTTTTAGAATTTATATTATGATACTTTTGTGTTTTTGTATAATTATAATTGGTGTACAACTGAGATATGATTTTAAAACTTAAATAATTAATCTTTAAAACTATTGAGACTCATATATTTTTTTTAATTAGACCCTAAAATTGGGTAAAAGTGTTAGTAAAGGTATATGTACATACTGCAGGATCATAGTTATTTTTGTACTGTAAGGTCAAAGAAATGTTATGTTTTTATCTGAAATAGTTGTAATCAAACCAAACAAAGTGGTGCATATGAAAAAGGACAAAACACAAGAACTCCAAGAAAACTCAAACCACCAAAAGCATAAGAGCAAAAGTGTAAAAGCACAGAAACATAAGCTAGCAAAAATGCATGAAATATAAAAATGTGGAGGTCATGAAAGAAAAAAATCAAAACAAAAGACCATAAACTGAAAAACTGAAAAAAAAATTAATTACTTCTAGTTTATGAAAAAAACTGAGGCTTCCTTAACAGCAGCATCTTGCAAAAACACAATCTTTTTCAATTTTTAGAGACAACTGCGGAAAAATATCAATATGTTTGATATCCATAATGCTATTTTTTATACACTGCTCAACAAATAAAGGGAACACTTAAACAACACAATGTAACTCCAAGTCAATCACACTTCTGTGAAATCAAACTATCCACTTAGGAAGCAACACTGATTGACAATCAATTTCACGTTGTGCAAATGGAATAGACAACAGGTGGAAATTATAGGCAATTAGCAAGACACCCCCAATAAAGCAGTGATTCTGCAGGTGGTGACCACAGACCACTTCTCAGTTCTTATGCTTTCTGGCTGATGTTTTGGTCACTTTTGAATGCTGGTGGTGCTTTCACTCTAGGGGTAGCATGTGACGGAGTCTACAACTCACACAAGTGACTCTGGGAGTGCAGCTTATCCAGGTTGGCACATCAATGCGAGCTGTGGCTAGAAGGTTTGCTGTGTCTGTCATTGTATTGTCCAGAGCATGGAAGCTCTACCAGGAGACAGGCCAGTACATCAGGAAACATGGAGGAGGCTGTAGGAGGGCTACAACCCAGCAGCTGGACCGTTACCTCCGCCTTTGTGCAAGGAGGAACAGGAGGAGTACTGCCAGAGCCCTGAAAAATGATCTCCAGCAGGCCACAAATGTGCATGTGTATGCTCAAACAGTAAAAGACTCCATGAGAGTGGTATGAGGGCCCAACGTTCACAGGTGGGGGTTGTGCTTACAGCCCAACACCGTGCAGAACATTTGCCATTTGCCAGAGAACACCAAGATTGGCAAATTCGCCACTGGCACCCTAAGCTCTTCACAGATCAAAGCAGATTTACACTGAGCACATGTGACAGACATGACAGAGTCTGGAGACAACGTAGAGAACGTTCTGCTGCCTGCAACATCCTCCAGCATGACCGGTTTGGCAGTGGGTCAGTAATATTGTGGTGTGGCATTTCTTTGGGGGGGCCACACAGTCCTCCATGTGCTCACCAGACTGCCATTAGGTACCGAGAGGAGATCCTCAGACCCCTTGTGAGACCACATGTTGGTGTGGTTGGCCCTGGGTTCCTCCTAATGCAAGACAATGCAAGACCTCATGTGGCTAGAGTGTGTCAGGAGTTTCTGCAAAAGGAAGGCCTTGATGCCATGGACTGGCCCGCCCGTTCCCCAGACCAGGATCCCACATCTGGGACATCATGTCTCGCTACATCCACCAACAGACTGTCCATGTGTTGGCGGATGCTTTAGTCCAGGTCTGGGAGCAGATCCCCCCTGGAGACCATCCGCCATCTCATCAGGAGCATGCCCAGTGAGGTCAGATAGGCACGTGGAGGCCACACACTACTGAGCCTCATTTTGACTCGTTTTAAGGACAATACATCAAAGTTGGATCAGCCTGTAGTGAGTTTTTCCTCTTTATGTTTGAGTGTGAATCCAAATCCAGACCTCCATGGGTTGATAAATTTGATTTCCATTGATAGTTTTTGTGTGATTTTGTTGTCAGCACATTCAACTATGTAAAGAACAAGGAATATTTCATTCATTCAGATCTAGGATGTGGCCTGTGGTGGAGTCCCATACAGCTGTCAGTTAACAACTGAAGGATGTTGCTTCGGGCTGTGTGTCAACTTTTGTTGTTGATTTTTTTCCAAATTTATGAATGAACATACCATGATCCTTTCAGACTTTGATTTTAGTTTTATGCAAGTTTTACGTTTCTTCAGTGATTTTAAGTTTAATTAAATGGTTACTCTTCCTGATTCTGGTTATGCTAAATGATTCTTTCTACTAGAACATGTCCTTCTATCTGACTGTATTGAATTGAATTATATTTGAATTCAATTGTACTATAATAAATTATCATTTCAAGTTATGTTTTAATTTAAGTTGAATGGATATAAATTTGAATCTGACATTTTTTTAATTTTTCTGTTTTTATTTCAGAGAATTACAGTTTTGTATTTATAGCAACATGTCATGCTTGCAAGTATTTTTAAAAACCCTGCTTATCTCAAAGAGTTATACATACATTAAGAATTATACCTTAAACTCTTTCAGCACCCTTACAGAAAAGTCACATGGGCTTGAACATGTTATTTACATGGGATCGGATGTTATCCCATGTGGTACATGGTAAACCACATGTGTAGCACACATGGACTTCACATGTATGGTCTTACATGGGTTTCACATTTTTCTCACATGTAATCCCATAGACTTCACATGGGCTTCACATGTAATTTCCCATGGGTTTCACACATATTTTTCACATGTAGGCTTCATGTGGAACATAACATGTTTTAAATGTGGTTTACATGTTATCGCATGGGCTTCTCATGTTAATCTCCATAGGTTTCACAGTTTATTACCATGTTCCAAATTCACATGGGAAATGTGTGCAATACACAGGTGGTCTCATGTTCTTCACACATCTCACATGTTTTCAACATGTTTTTACATGTGAATTTAACATAGGTCAAAGATTCTTCACATGTGATTACATGTGATCTTGCCCATGTGAAACCATGTGCTTTTTTCGTAAGGGCATTGACAATAATACTGATTAATTTTCTGTTTACTCACCTCACAAAAAAACGACCTATTCTAATGTAGTGGAAGAAATATCTGTTGTATTAGATCATATTTTCCACATTTTGTTTTATTTATTAATGCATCTGCTTCATTGTGTTTGAGCAAACACTAGTGCCATGGGTGTTTTCTTCCTTTTATCCACTTTTTTTTATTTTTTTCATCAATAAAATGCTGAAGATCATGTGCATAATAGGTTGTAGAAAGCTATAAATTATTCAAGGAGAGGGATATTTTTATTCTTCATTCTTGATGTAAGGACAGAAAAAGGGAAACACGTTTGCAGCTACGTTTGAAGACACTTCTTTAACACAGAGTTATACCTCGTTTTTACTGAACAGTCCGGCACAGGTCAATGCACTTTGGTATGCTATTTTATAGTCCGCCGTATTCAGGAGAGCATTTCCAAGACCAGTTGGACTCTCACTGGGCAGAAGGGGTTAAACCCAAATGCCTAACGCACTAGTTTGTCTTGTGCTTGTCACAAGGCATGACATTTTTCTGTTCCCCAGTCAATGGACAGTGTTGTGTGACGGCAGTTGCTCCACCCTAACTGTACCATACCATTGTCTTGAGGACCTACAACTAAAGGGGACCCAGGAGTGGTGCGGTACGTGTTGGTTATATGAGCCACTTTTACAATCGAAAGTGACAAAATAACATATTGAACTGCACAACCCGTACTGTACCACTCAGTGGAAACACGCATTAGTAAATGAAATTTGTGTAGAACTATATGCCTACACATATCAGATATTGTACATCTACATATGTATAGCTATAAAATTATCAGCTATGAAGTAAAAATATTTAAACACTGATGCACTTTGCATAAACATATAATTGGCAAATATATTTTGTAAGGTTTTTAGGTGCTTAATAAATAGTGTGTAACATGTTTGAAATTAAGTTAGATTGACCACAATATTTGTAAAACGTTTCTAAAAGTGTTTCTAGAATTTAATAAAAAAGAACTCATCCTATACAGAAAATCATACACATAATAATTTCATGTTACTAAAGTAGATTGGGTTGATTTTTCATATTTAAAAAGTTTAGTACCATAAGGCAAAATTAACAAAGTGCTATTGCTAAATTTCAAATGTAGGTAGGCATGGGCCAGTTATAGGTATAAAGGTGAAACTGCAGTTGGAGAGTCCATTATACAATGGTTTACTTCTAGTTTTTTTCTGCCTGGAGCATAAAGGATTGCAGCCTGACAGCTTATTTATATTCTTTCAAAAATGTTTTATTCAGGTCATATCTGGCTTGGCTACTGGAGCAGACAGCCTAACTAATTAACTCGCTTGTCATACTCCATGTGTTACTCTGAGAAGAACAAAACAACAGAATAGAAATAACATTCTCCGTAATAAGCACTTTGAACTACAAATTATGTTTTACAATTTCTATGTGAATAAAATTATATTATAATTGCATTTTTACTCAAGATCATCATGCCATGAGAATATCTCTTCACTAAGAAAGTATAGGAAATGTGAAGCAAGTTACAGTGGGAAAAAAAGGACTTTCAGTTTAACTTAAAGTCAACTAGAGGAACATAAAACTTACTGTCCCTATAGTAAAACGCTTTCTCAGTTCTCTCACCTGTGGAGGAAGAAGAGGCAGGCGGATGTAAGCGAGCAGCAGCCCTAGGTCCTGCTGTCGATGCTGGACATCAAATCTCACCCACATCATCAAAGCCTGAAAAATTGTTTCTTCATCTGGAACGTTGATGTCATCGCTGGAGAGCAGCTTAACAATCTCAGCAGTGGGGAGCAGTAGGAACTCCTGGTTCTGAATGACCTCCAGGAAGTGCTCCTGGAACAGAGATGAGACACAGAGGAGACAGATAATCATCAGTTATTAGCCATGAAGTATGCTCGTTGCAATGGAGTGTGTGCTTCTGTGAGTGTGTATCAGAGTGCTAGTTGGCATTTTAAATGCTGGTGATCAAGTATAACAAGGACAGAGAGGTGAAGAAAAAAGAAATAACAAAGGCAGATAGTAGTTTCTACCTCATAAAACTAAGTGTTCTTAATTAAAACAATCATCATGTTTTTACGTAATATTAGTATTTAAAAGAAGTCAAAATAACAGATTAAAAATCCCATTATGGTAATAACACATGATAACTAAAAACCTCTAAAAAACCTTTTATGAGAAACATAAAAATGGCCATTCTCTTCTTTTCTTCTATTTCCCTTCTGGAGATTATTCTTCCATCTATTGGCCAAAGGCCCAGGCAATATGACAGCACTGCATGGCTACATCTTCAAGGTCTTTCTCCCTGGGCATTTCCATTAGAGATGATATACTGTAGAAGAGGCTCTCCTGCCTCTCTGGATCCATACTGCATCCAAAATTCAAGCACTTGAAAAACATACTGAGCAATGTTTGGCTGTAATCATGTCTTGTTTATTCTTCAAGCAAAACAGCTGAACATTAATTACTAAGTTGCCGCAGCAACTTCTTGCTCACTTCAGAGTGGATGCCCTTAAATTAAAAAAAGAACAACCAAGCTATTGATCATCAACTTGCAACAAATTACAGTTACTTGATCCAATCTTTTTGAGAGCAGGTTTTAAAGGCTTAACACAGAGAAGCTTAATGAAATGAGGAGTATCTATCGATCCATGGTGGTAAAGCTGAGGGAGAAAGTTCAGCCAAGTATTTGATGCTCCTTTAGATCAGTCATTCCTACTTACAGGTTTAACACAGGTGAATATAAAACTGAAAGCTAAATCAAGTTTGTGGCTTAATCATTTAAAAGGTTGTGTCTTTAATTTCTCGTTTTGCTGTCTTCCTGGAAAACAAGATCAGCAGGAAGAAAGAGCTTTGTCTTTTGGTACTTCTAAACAGTAATGGTGTAATGTTGGTGTTTTTCAAAAAAGGACCTCACTTAACTATTTAGGAAAAAGATTGGGATTACAGTGCCTTGTAATAGGGTCACTATCTGGATGTTTTTTTTTTACACTTTGTCATATTACAACCAAAAACTTTAATATATTCTACCAAGATTATTTGTGACAGAGCAACATAGAGTAGTGAATAATTATAAACTGGAAGGTAAATGAGACAAAAATGCTAAATATATCTAGCCCCCCTATGTCAATACTTCAAAGAATCACCTTGTGCTGCAAGTATCGCTGCAAAAGGCAAGGCAAGGCAATTTTATTTGTATAGCACACTTTCAACAACAAGTTAATTCAAGGTGCTTTACATGATTAAACGGTAAAATAAAAATAGCAGTAAAACACAGACAAAACATATAAAGTAAAAACAGCAAAAAAAACCAATAAGCATACACAGATATATCAAGGCATTACAAAGCATACAATGTAAAAACAGCAAGAAGCATACACAAAACTTATGATACTTGAAAACATTACTCAAAGCCAGCTCTAAACAGACAGTTTTTAGTTGGAATTTAAAAGAAATCAGTGTTTCAGCAGCTTTGCAGTTGTCTGGTAGTTTCTTCTGGATTAGAGGAGCATAGAAACTGAAAGCTGCTTCTCTGTGTCTAGTTCTAATTCTAGGGATGTTGAGTAGACTGGAATTAGAGGACCTGAGTGGTCTGGTGGTTCGTATAGTAACAGTTGATCTTCAACATACTTTGGTGCTAAGCCATTTGTTATTTATAAACTAGTAAAAGTATTTTGAAGTCAATTCTCTGAGCTACAGGGAACCAGTGTAAGGACTGATGTGCTCCACTTTCCTGGTTCTAGTGAGGAACACGAGCAGCAGCGTTCTGGATCAGCTGCAGCTGTCTAATTGACGTTTTCGGCAGACCTGTGAAGATGCTGTTGCAGTAATCAATTCGACTAAAGATAAACACATGGATGAGTTTTTCGAGGTCCTGTTGCGACATCAGTCCTTTAATCCTAGAAATGTTCTTCAGGTGACAGAACGCTGACCTTGTTATTGCCTTTATGTGACCCTGGAGGTTCAGGTCTGAGTCCATTACTACACCTAGATTTTGGGCCTGATCAGTAGTTTCTAGCTGTATTAACTGAAGCTGTGTGCTGACTATTGATCATTCCTCTTTAGGTTCAAAAGTAATTACTTCTGTTTTGCCTCTGTTCAGCTGGAGAAAGTTACTACACATTCATCCATTTATTTGCTCGATGCATTTACTTAGGGTTTGGATGGGTTCAAAGTCACCGGTGACATTGTAATGTAGAGCTGAGTATCATCTGCATAATTATAGTAGTTAATCTTATTGGTTGTTATAATCTTTAGGTAACTGTCTCTGCACAATTTGCTCATTTAACGAACAGAAATGTATACTCATTCTTATTTCACAACATTACTTAACCTCAGTCAGATTGGATGGTGGATGTCTGTGAACATCAATTTCGTACTCCCACAGATTCTTTGTTTGAATTAGGTTGACTTTATGTTATCACATGAAGCTACATAGTAGCTCTGGCTATATGTTTAGGATCATTGTCCTGCTGTAAAATGAACCTCTGCCTTGTCTCAAGGCTTTTCTAGCAAGATGTTCTCATTGGGGACTGCTTTATAGTTAGCTCCTTCTTTACATCAAGCCTGACCAGCTTCCATGTTCTGCTTAAGGAAAGTGTAAAACCAGCAGGATGGTGACACTGTATCAAGGTGGATGTGATGTGGTATGTTCAGGTTACTAGTTTTTCACCCAAAAAAGTGTTTTGCATCCAGGCCAACATACTAGGAATTATGGTCTCATATGATCAGCGCACCTTCTTCTATATCTTTGTAGAATCTCTAACATTGCTCGTGGCAAATTGCAAATCAACTTTCTTTTAAGAATGTTGTCCAATAAACAGATTAGCCGATCTGAGCAGTGGATCTCTGTGGCCCCACAAGAGGTACCATGAGCCCACAAGGGTGGTGGTTGTTTTTTTTGTGCCTCTGTATCTGAATGGTTCTAAACCCCATACGATTATGGTACTCTAAATGAAGAATGTATTCCTTCTTTTCACATAGACAGCTGTTAACATATGTTGATAAGGTTAAATTAGGAGAACATATGAACTTTAGACTATTTTAAACAGATATGAAAAACACATTTTTTAATTCTTAATTCTTAGCAATGGGCTCCACAACAATCCATCCAAATGTTTCTGATAAATGGAAAAATACTACCTCACTACCAGGGGATTTTTTATTAAGAAATGTGTAACCTGCTCATTTCTTTAACCCTGGTAAATACAGCTGAAATGCATGGGTTAATAATAGCCTCAGAAAACTACTCTGTTTTCTGGACCAGGTTCCTGTAGTGGAAAAGTGCTTTAAGACTCTCTTTGCCTGGCCTGTCAGTTCAGGCTAGAAAGCATGACTTTGCAGTTGTGTGCTTTGTGTCTTCATATAATGGATAGAACAGTTGTCATGAGCTGTTCAGAGCTTGGATTATTTTTTATATAACATAATGCTGGAATAAACCTTTACTCAACATTTCACCTATTTCCCTTATGCTTTACCTTATGTTTGTCATTCACAAAACTTTAAATAAAGAAAATTGTAGTTGAGATTTAACATAAAAATGTAAAATGAGGCATTTATACTTTTGCAAGGCATTGAAAATATGATAACAATCTGAAGTGATAACCAAAAACAGACCCCTCGTGTTATGCTTTAAAATACAGATTAATTATTAAAAAACATCCAACTACATTTGCACATTTTCTATGATAAAATACAAAACTGTTTCATAAAGGAAGGATGTTAGAGGCTTGGCTCATTTTGCTCAAACAGGGAAACCGAGCTTATCAAAACAAAACTCGGTCCACTCAGAATGCAGCGGATGGTGTAACCAGGAAGTTCACAGCTCTCCCTGCTCATTACTGAAGTGATTGAACAGGAAGCTGAACCTCTTGTGCAGTTTGATGATTAGATTAACCTCCTGGTCTCAGATGGGGGCTATGTAAACCGAGCGAGCAGATGTCCTTTAGAAGATAACGTCTGCATCATTCTGTCACTTCTGCATGGCTGGAAAAAAACGGACATGTGACTGAATCTTAATCCAGTGCAAATATTCCTTGCAGAACTAGATGGAAATGGCTCACATGATAGTATAGCTCTGACAGCATACAACTCAATTACATAAAGTTAAAGCGTGAAATTATTCGGTTTCTATTATATTCCCACATCCAAATACCATCTGCTAAAATTATGAAATGTAAATAACCAAGGTACCAATACTTGATACTGTTACAGAAAATGACAGAATATTTAAATTAGCTCATCTATAACCACATCCATTTGCATGATAAACTCTGTATACAGAACATATTTATTTATGAAAAAATATAAACAAGGACCACAAAAATGACTTTAAGTATCATATATATATATATATATATATATATATATATATATATATATATATATATATATATATATATATATATATATATATATATATATATAAGTAAATGTAATTATCTACAATGTGTAGGACTTTTAGTGTTAATTTGGAAATAAACTAAATGTTTTGTTTATTTACTAAATTAAAGACTGGTTTATAGTTTCTATTGTTGTATATGTCCATGTGCATCCCTGCGGTGAAGACCCATATTGTAAAATAAATCATTTAGTTCACCATATAAATGCGATCTAGCTCTGTTTACCATCCTACCATGGTGTAGTTATGAGCAACGTTCAGCAGGTCCACACAGCCTTGGGCGTCCGCAAAGGATCGTATTCCAAGGCAGTTGGAAGGATGAAGCTGCTTCATGAGGAAGCTGCAGCACACCTGGATGACTTGTGAAAGTTGGAGGAGGCATGCTGCCGCCAATAAACTTTCAATGGTCTCCTCTTTCAGCTCAAGGACACCTGTAATGTCATGGCAAAAAGATAAACATAATATTTCATGACATAATATTTCCACTATAGATAAGAATACTGGTGGAACCAGTTTAAACTAAATAAATAGGCACACAACCTTATAACAGATATTTGCACACTTTGTATGAAAAACACATTATTTTCTCACTCTGACTAAGTTAAAATTTCCAAAATTATTTCTATTTGCCAAAGGCCATAATTATAAGAGGGAATGGTGTTAGTTTTTATTTTTATTATTCAAGAGTTTGCATACACTCCGATTTCTATGCTTTCAAACAATTTGGGAAAGTCTAAATAACGTGACAATGACATTGTGAAAAAACGGAATATATATAAAATTCTAAGTTCAATAGTATGAAGTATTTTTCATTTTCCTTTAAAAATCTGTTTATTAATATAATACATTATTTTAATGTACATTTTTGGCTAATAATGGGAATTATTTTTTAGCCATTTTTATTTGATTTCATCAGTTTTAAAATGGCATTCTCTGATAAATTATTCCTCTCAGTTTGATCTGCTAGAGTAACCAGAGATGAACAAAGTTCATGCAACTCTGACTCTTGAGTTAGCATGTTGTTGCTAGCTGTACAGCAGGCTGCTCAGTCACAGTAGTGAGTGAGGAATGGGTATTCAGGAAGATTGGTGTTTAAGAACCAGCCAATGAGCATTCAGGTCCCACCCACTGACTCTGATTGGCAGATTGAGTTATTCTGCTGAAAAGTGACATTCTGAAATAAATAAGCCACTGGGAAAAACACCAATATGAAATAAAAACTGACTTTTGGAAAATGACATTTTGGAATAAAAACTGATTAAATAAAATGAAATTGCTAAATAAAATAATTCCCATTATCAGCAAATATTTTACATTAAAATAATGTGTTATATTAATAAACAGATTTTCAAAGGAAAATTTAAAATATTTCATACTACTGAGCTTAGAACTTTATATATATATATATACAGTTTTTTTTCACAATTTCATTGTCACGTTATATATTTGTTATTATTGTTCATGTAGATATCTAATTCACAATGTTTTTATATATTTATTTAATTTTGAGTAGTTTGGTGTTCCATAATTTAGACTTCCTCTAAGGCAATTCTCTTTACTGTGATGTTAAAAATGTTGAATTTCTACACTTTGCAAAATATATTTTAAATAACATTTGTCTGACAAAAATAGAAAACGATTTTTAGCTAAGGGTCTTACTCTGTAAGACAATAGATGAATTACCTAATTGATCTATTTTAATCATGCAGTATTACAGAGGTCTCATAACAGCATAGAAAAGCCAGCGAATTCCTTTATAGGCACTCACCCGTGTAGGCAAAATGTACCAGGGATCTGAGGGCCTCGGGATCCACTCCCTCCATTTTTATCTCCTCTTGCTTTGCCTCTCTCACATCGCTGGTAAACATTGCAGCAAAGTAGTCTGAAACCGCACTTAAGACAAGCCTGCAATGAGGGGAAAATGCATTTAGCATGCTTTTTTATAGGTTTGCATGTCTGCTGGGAGATGTGTATGGGGTATAGTTTCTTTAAATGGAAGCAAATCTTTTGAGTTTATTATATCATATTGTGCTGCTAAAGTAATTAATATATGTCATGTAGCTGTTGCTCAATATTTCCTGCTGTGCTGATGCTGCTTGAGTGGTTTTACGCCTTTTAAAGTCACAAAGAAATTCCCTTCAACAATGAGTCTACTTTGTCAGTGAATGATTACATTACACAATCTCAACAGTCTTTCTTATTTCTGCAGTCAGAAATAGTGCAATAGTATTTAGTCAACGTTTTCCACATTTTGTCACCTTACAACTCAAATTTCAGTCTACTGAACTGGGATTTTAAATTAGCACACAATTGTGAAGTCGAAGAAAACTTCAATTCATCCATCCATCCATCCATCCATCCATCCATGTTCTATATCTACGAATCCTTACAGTGTCCAAAAGGTGTGTGTGTGTGGGGGGGGGGGGGGTGAATATCACCAGTGATTGCCAGACAAGATTAAAAAAAGCATAATAGTGGCAGCATCATGCTTTTCTTCAGCCAGGAAAGGGATGCTGTTCAGAGTTGATGGGAAGTTGGGTTTACCTAAATAAAGTACTTTCCAGAAAGAAAATCTGCAAAAAAATATGATGGGGTGGAGGTTTGCCATCCAGTTGAGGCAGAGCAAAAAGGTAATGGCACAGCACATTAATATGTTAGTAGAGGGAAAGTCAAAGTCCACATCTCAATCCATGTTTAATTGGTAAGGACATACCCCAAAAAACTTACTGATATTTTGCAGAAAAAAGGTGGTTGTACAAATGATTGACTCAAGGGTGCTGAGTACATATCAATGGCACACATTTTACAATTCTGAAAAACATGTATCCCTTTATTTCCATTTAAATATGATGCACTACAATTTATTTGTTTATCACTTTAATAATAATAAGCTTAGTTTGTGGTTGTAATGTGACAAAATGTGAAAAAAGTAGTTAGCTCTTTTGTGAAGCACTATATTCATTTTGATAGTCAGACTTTCATGTCTACTCATTTTCATAACCCTCGGAAAGATCAGAAGGCATTACAATAAAACTGTAGCTTATGGCAACAATGTTTAGATTCCTAAGCAGAGAAACCTGTTTTTGTCTGTTTGGATGAGCACAAATATGAATTGTCATATAGACTAATCCTAGGCCTTAACCATTCAGAGGACATCATATGATCTGTTCACTTCAGTTACTACAATGGCTGCCAGCATGCTAGGACCCAATGGACAAATATTGACACCTCTGTGCAGTGGAGCACAGCTTTTCTTTACATCAGACATAATACAAATTGACAGAGCGTGTGCTCAGACAACAATGGCATAGAAATATAGAAACAAGCCAGTGAACACGAACTTTTCATGTTTTGTATTTAAGGATACACTGAGAAATCAGGGAGTGACCGGAATTGATTAATCTCGAGCTTGACCGAGCAGTCAGTTACTCAAAATTAGAATATTTTTCCTTCCAGTGAATGCACCATACCACGTTTTTTTTCTAGGGAGACATTTTGGCTGTTTATTTAGGCTACTACTTTAAAGAGGAAGACCTTGGTGAGTGCTGTTCATTTTGCTCCATCACCGTTTTGTATTTGTTGCAGCACAAAACGTCCAAAGCTCTTAATATATCGTGTATAATGACTGCTTTTAACAATATTTCACTTCTTCAATGAGAAACTGGAACTGGCTAAAATTGGTATTGGCAGGCCAAAGCTTTATAAACAGAGAATCAGAAATTGACCAAATCTTCAATCAGTGCAGTTGTACAGTTATTATATATGATTTGCGTTTCAAATATCATCCAATTCCTCTTTGGGATGATCCAAATGTGTTGCAAACTGAGATCCAAACCAAAGCTTTAACGCGTCAACCACTGCTTTAATGATCCTCACAGAGAGTGGCGGCCTCACCTCTAATCTATAGCAGATGCAGGACTAATTAATGAAATGAAAGCAGGTAGAAGCACAAACACCAACCTATGAGCCGGTATCTTGTGATCCCTTACTATCAGCAGTACATCACACAGCTGCTTGTGCTGGAGGTAGGTCTCCATTTTACGGAACGTCTGCTCTGCATGATTTGTGGCCTGGAAAAATTCGTCTGAGGAGTTGGTGTTCATTCTGGACAAATTGCTCAGAACCAACCTGTGGAAAACAAGACACAGAAGAGGAAGAGATTCATTGCACCAGACTTCCTGATTGTCCTGATGTAACATCACATGTAGTGAAAAACTAAGATGTCATTCGGTCTGTTGAATTTAAAAAGCACTTCACAAATAAAACAAAATATAACACCAACACATTATAATTAATCTTGAGCGGCATGTGAGAATAAAGACAAAAGAGTTTGGAAATTTCAATTTAGAGCAATTAATTATCCAAATGATTTTTCCTGTATGAGTATAAACAAGAAGCCAGTAGCTGTACACATATAGATAAGCAAAAAAGAAGCTTAGTTTGGCACATTGCACCCTTGAATCCTTTTCCCTACAGGACAAATCTATCTTCCTTGCCGTGCTAAGCTGAAACTAAAACCCTTATGTATAAACTCTGTACATGAGAAGATAGCTAAGTGCATCGTCCAGTGAGACAAGAAAGCTCTCCTATCTTTGCACCACCATGCAGACAGAATGTAAACCCCTATTTGCTGTTCCCGTGTGTATCTCCAACATGTTTGTGTGCGTGTGTGTCTTCCTTAGAAAACAGAGACTTAACAAGCGAACAAGTCTGTCTCTAGCAGCATTGTGGTGAGGCTGAGTGCCCCAGTCCCTACAGGCTGCTCGATTACACGCTGTTTTACAGGCATCCAAGTAATCCCTCACACTCATGGCAAATAATGCAACCCCGTCACTCTGGTGTCCTTCACAGGGAAAGTGTGTTCATTGACATTTCAGGTTGTTTGCTAAGCTACATAAACAACCGAGCTGTCTCTCCAGAAGAATTTACTGTCATCTCATGGACTTTTTGCTGTGCGAAGACTGATAGTGCAGAAGAAAAAACAAACATTTTGCTAGTTAAAGCAACACCTTTGCGCCCATATTTATAGCCTCTCATACACTGATATGAAAGTTGCTTCAACTTGTTAAATTACAGATTTGTCAATACAAATAACCTGCAAATCTAAACAGTAATGCTTGGCAGCATAATGTATTGGCAGGCAGAGAGATTTATACTGCAGTAAAGATGGAGTGGGTTAGGGCTCCTATTGATGTTCCGTTTAACATGCTGTCTGAAAGTTTTGCACCAAACATTGAACTTTTTTTTCTTTGTTTACCAAAAGCAATGATATGGTCCCTCTGGGGATGGTTAATGTTGTTCAACAGTCATTGCAGTATCCTATAGTCTAATCTTTATTGGGTGACTTTATGCTAAATCCAAAAGTAATTTATTGCCCTGTCTCTGTATTCCCCACTGACTCTAGGGTCTCGCAAAGGAACACCAAACAAGACTGAATAAGCAATTGGGCCATAAAACTGAGATCCATTGCTTTTGTATTGGCTCCGAGGCATGCTGTAGGGTTTTTTTATGCCTACCAATCTCTCCGACACTAATTGCTTTGGTACCACGTTCAGGGGAGCCGTAAATTTGCGCCGGGGTGTATATTGTGCTGCTAGTAGTGGGCTGCTCATCAGAGGTATAGCCCAATTTTATTAAGGCACTAAAACTCCAAACACCTTGCAATAAAGTAACTGCTATGGGGACAGTGCTGCTCAAGCACATAACCATATTACTCAGCAATTCCCAAGAAATCTGATAACCCATAAAAGAGTTAACTGGCTGAGCAAAAAGAATAAATAAATAGCTCCAAATAACATAAACCAGAATAGAAAACTAACTTTTTTTAATGATCACATATTATCCCTGAGCAGATTTTATGCAAACAGCACATCACCTGAAAACTTGCCATTTGGTCTTCACACCTTTCAGAGCTTTCTCACCACACTGTTACTCATTGCCACAGAGATGCTGAAATGACACTGCTTTTTTCTGAGGCTGTGCTAGTGAGGAAGATGCTTTGCAGTATTTTACCCTTTCTCAAGGCGAGAAACCTCTTTAAAATCTGTTTAATGAATTGAGCATGTGCTAATTATACCACAAGATTTAAACTAATCCAAAGCACAGGAATAATAACACTTTAGTGGATTCAGATTTTATATGTTTAAGGGCCTAATATCTCCCTTTGTCAACCAAGATTGCTGCATCTGTTAGAGCTGTTGCTAAAAATCCCAGTCTTGTTCCAACCCGTATCAGCTCCATCCTTCTACAAGAGGAAAAGTCATGTCTGCCAGGGCCAAATGGGAAGTGTATCTTTCAAAATGGATTATAACAGCCATTTTTCCCTTAAGCCTGCTCAGCAGCTTCAGCTGGGTTGAGAATCCAAAGATTCCGAAAGAACTTCTTGCATAGTGTGCCAAATCTGTGTCTTTCATGAATTCTTTCAGCCTCTGTACTTTGACAGTCACTGTTCCGCCATTGGGCTTTGTTTTCAGAGAAAAAACTTACTGACTATAGTAAGTAGATCTGGGGAGTAAGACTCAGATGAATGCACATTATGTTAAAAAAGATTTTCCTGTCTGTGTATTTACATATACACAAAAAATCCCTGGTTTTCCCAGTAAATTTTAGTCTAATTTCATTTTTATATCCAATTGGTCTATTAACATTAAAGTTACACCGGATGGTGGTACGTACCGACGATCTCAAAACAAAAAGTCCAGTAACAAAGTTATGGGTAATTATGAGGATTGACACAGGGAATGTACTTAGCAGAAAACGCTGTTTTGGTAATGAAAACCTAGATGTTTTCTGTATGGATACATTTTTGCTCGTAACTTTTGCGTCTTAGAATTTCAATTGGATTCAAGTCAGATGATTAAGTGGGTCATTCTAGTAACTTTATTTTCTATATCTGAAGCCAATTAAGATTTTCCTTGGTTATTACCTCCACCAAGGGGGTTATGTTTTAGCCAGAGATTATTTGTTTGTCTGTCTGTCTGTTTGTTAGTTAGCAACACAACTCGAAAGGTTGTAGGTGAATTTTGATAACATATTCAGGAAATGTCTGCAATGGGACCAGGAACAAGTGATTCGAATTTGGGGGTGATTGGAAAAATGCCATTACCGAAAAAGTGATTTTCGGGAATAACAACTGAACTAATAAAGATATCAGTGTGAATCCAGATGCTAGAGGTAAATATTCATGGTCGAGGAATCTAAAAAAGTCAGACTTAGATCATAACACAGGTGGGGGGGTAACAGAGCTGTCTTGGGAGAAGTCTGGGCCCTCTGAGTGTATGCTAAACATCAGGCCCACACCATGATGTTCCCATCTCACTGTTGGTGAGACTTCACTTCACTATTGGTATGGTGTTTTTGTGGTGATGTGCAATGCCATTACTCTACCACACATTGTATATGCAAAGGTATCAAAAGAGTTAAGCCATGGTCTTGACTGATCATACTACATTCTCCCAGCTTTTCATTAGCTTGTCCAAATTTTGAGCAGAAATCTTTGAATTAGCTCCAAAATACTTTTCAATTATCACTGGAGTCTTGAGCAGTGAACAGGAAAAGAGGCCATATTATTAATAGAAAAGCTGGATGTCCTAATTCCAGGCTTTTCCTAAGCTTTCTGTGTGTGCTGCCTGGGTCTTGGACTGTTTTGGGGGTTTTTGACTCTGCTTTAGAAACCTTGTGAGAATCAACTGGTCATAGCCAATTTATGTTGAAATCATGTTCTCTCCACTTATCGATTTGGGCCCCAATGGTTCTTACTAAAAAAAAGTTTAAAAGTATTTCTATACCAATGCCATGTATTATAACATTAAATCCACAAGGCGGCTCACTTTTATCTATCATGAGATGCTGCATGTGTGATATCTTGGTTATGAGAAGCCTTTTCATAGACTATATCATAAGGACTAAATCAGGGGATATTGATTTGTATTTATGAATTACTCGTCATTAGCCCCACTCTATCTATCTATCTATCTATCTATCTATCTATCTATCTATCTATCTATCTATCTATCTATCTATCTATCTATCTATCTATCTATCTATCTATCTATCTATCTATCTATCTATCTATCTATCTATCTATCTATCTATCTATCTATCTATCTATCTATCTATCTAATCTGTCATGTCAATCTATTTTTGACCTGGTAGATCTTCAACAGTGTCTCTGCAAAGCTGGAACCATTCAGCAACCAAACTTAGAGAAAGACTGCAATGTAAACTCAGCAAAAAAAAAGAAACGTCCCTTTTTCAGGACTGTGTATTTCAACAATAATGTTGTAAAAATCCAAATAACTTTACAGATCTTCATTGTAAAGGGTTTAAACAATGTTTCCCATGCATGTTCAATTAACCATAATCAATTAATTAATATGCACCTGTGGAATGGACGTTAAGACCATAACAGCTTACAGAAAGTAGGTATTTAAGGTCACATTTATAAAAACGCAGGACACTAAAGAGACTTGTCTACCGACTGTGAAAAACACCCAAAGAAAGATGCGGAGGGTCCCTGCTCATCTGCGTGAACGTGCATTAGGCATGCTGCAGGGAGGCATGAGGACTGCTGATGTGGCTAATGTCCGCACTGTGAGACGCCTAAGACAGCGCTACAGGGAGACAGGAAGGACAGCTGATCATCCACGCAGTGGAAGACCACGTGTAACAACACCTGCACAGGATCTGTACATCCGAATATCACACCAGCTTGACAGGTACAGGATGGCCACAACAACTGCCCGAGTCACACCAGGAACACACAATCCCTCCATCAGTGCTCAGACTGTCCACAATAGGCTGAGAGAGGCTGGACTGAGGGCTTGTAGGCCTGTTGTAAGGCAGGTCCTTACCAGACATCACCAGCAACAATGCCGCCTATGGGCACAAACCCACCTTCGCTGGACCAGACGGGAGTGGCAAAAAGTGCTCTTCACTGATGAGTCACGGTTTTGTCTCACCAGGGGTGATGGACGGATTCGTGTTTATCGTCGAAGGAATGAGCGTTACACCGAGGCCTGTACCCTGGAGCGGGATCGATTTGGGGGTGGGAGGTCCGTCTTGGTCTGGGGCGGTATATCACATCACCATCGGACTGAGCTTGTTGTCATTGCAGGCAATCTCAATGACTTGCGGTACAGGGAAGACATCCTCCTCCCTCATGTGGTACCCTTTATGCATGCTCATCCGGACATGATCCTCCAGCAGGACAATGCCACCAGCCATACTGCTCGTTCTGTGCGTGAGTTTCTGCATGACAGCAATGTCAGTGTTCTCCCATGGCCAGCGAAGAGCCCGGATCCCAATCCCATTGAGCACGTCTGGGACCTGTTGGATCGCAGGGTGAGGGCTAGGGTCATTCCCCCCAGAAATGTCCAGGAACTTCCAAGTGCCTTGGTGGAAGAGTGGGTTAACATCTCACAGCAAGAACTGACAAATCTGGTCCAGTCCATGAGGAGGAGATGCACTGCAGTACTTCAAGCAGCTGGTGGCCACACCAGATACTGACTGGTACTTTTGATTTTGAGCCTCCCTTCATTCAAGGACACATTATTCTATTTCTGTTAGTCACATGTCTGTGAAACATTTTTAGTTTATGTCTTATGGTGTTGACTCTTTTAGTGTTCATACAAATATTTACACACATTAAGTTTACTGAAAGTAAAAACAGTTGATCACGGATACAAGCGGCTGAAATGAGTTTCCTCCGCAGAGTGTCTGGGCTCTCCCTTAGAGATAGGGTGAGAAGCTCAGTCATCCGGAGGGGGCTCAGAGTAGAGCCGCTGCTTCTCCACATCGAGAGGAGTCAGTTGAGGTGGCTCGGGCATCTGGTCAGGATGCCTCCTGGACGCCTCCCTGGTGAGGTGTTTCAGGCACGTCTCACCGGGAGGAGGCCCAGGGGAAGGCCCAGGACACGCTGGAGGGACTATGTTTCTCGGCTGGCCTGGGAGCGCCTTGGGGTTCCTCCCGAGGAGCTGGAACAAGTGGCTGGGGAGAGGGAAGTCTGGGCCTCTTTGCTTAGGCTGCTGCCCCCGCGACCCGACCCCGGATAAGCGGAAGAAAATGGATGGATGGATGGATGGATGGATGAAAAACAGTTGAAAGTCAGAGGACGTTTCTTTTTTTGCTGAGTTTATTTATATTCAAAATTAGATCAAATGACTATCATTTTTTAGTTTTATTTAAGTTCTAATTTAATGGGTCATCATTTATTTGACCAAGCATATTTAAAAAGGCCTATTATTAACATAGGTAATCCTAAACAAGACTGGCAATTGGAACCTACTTCTTTTCTTCAAACTGAAGCATTGCTATGTTTTCACTGTGTCTTTGTGTTTGTTATATATTAACTTTGTAAACATTTTCAAAAAATTAACATATATATTTTGTTATTTTATTTAACACTTCCTTTTTTAGGAATTAGGTCCACAGTGTTGGAATCATATATACAATTTAGCTTATTCTCTGATTTCTAACATGGAAATGAAATTATCATCACCATGACAAGTCAAGTGGATATATTTTTTATATTTTCTACTCCCTGTTGAAGATATAGCCACATTTTTATTCTACTCTTTCATATTCTGTGTTTTACATCCTCATCCCAGCCTCCTGACTTTATTTCTAAGGTGCCTTGGGACACTGCTTAAATAAAGTCACGGCCTCGACTACTAATAAATTAATAGAAAACTGTGCCACAGATTACTTTCTTTGAATTAGTTTCACTTTAGGAAGAAATTGGCTCATCCATATTTGAGCAGAAATCTGAGAGATGTGTCCAGCATTAATGTGGCTGCATTTCCATTCACCACACTTTAAAGCTTTGTTTCAGAAAGACAATGACTATTTTCATGTTTCTCTTTATCTTTAGCTTCAGGAAACTTTGTCCCCCCAAGTCCTGTATGATGTGTAGAAAACATTTCAATAATCACCTGCGTAATTGTCATTTAAGTTTAGAATGGATTATGTATCTACTGGATATATAACACGTAAACTATTTGAGCCTTGTGGCATTTTGATAATTCAACAAACACCTCAGTTACAGTCATTAACAAGGGGAGAGGTGGTAGTATTTTTTTTTCCAAGGCAGTAGAGTGGGAATTGAGATATCATTCAAACCAACAGCATGCTGAGTCAAGTCTCTGTTATGTCTCTGTTTATGTGTGAGAGGTCAGGGTTTCTATTCCACTCAGGTCAACTTTAGTCATATATTCTCTGTCAAATGCTGCAAAGAGGTTCTTTGGATGAGAGTCATGAAGATACAACAAATATGAGTGTATAGATATGCAGTGACACAAAAGGACAAGGTGTACTAGGGAATAATTCACACCCCATTTCAGTTTATATGTAGAATTTAAAAATGTTGCTAAACTAGACTGATGCACTCACTTGGAAGAGGAAAATAAAATAAAGCAATGTGATACCTAATGATAAGGAATGGGTTTATAACATTAATGATTGTCTGGCATCTTATTTTGAGGGAGTTTAAAATGTTTACACAATAATGTTTTGATTCTTTGTAATTCACAAACAGAATAACAAAAACAATATGTTTCTGTTTTTTGCAAATTAAATTTTTTTAAAGTACAGTATGCATTCCAATCTAAGTATGCCACTTTATTTTTAATAACTGCACAATACTTTGGCTTTTCTAATTGTGTCCTTAATGTAGATATATATTTCTTAATTCTGTTTTCATACTTTTTCTACCATTCTCATGTGATCGTAAATGGTTCTGTTATCTGTCAATTTGCTGCTGTTACAGCCGAATTTCCCCTTTGTGGAACAATAAAGAATTATTCTATTCCATTCATACCTATTGCGACCCCTTTAATCTAATACCCCTACATGATATTCAACGCAGCTAAGTGGCTTCAGAAGTCATCTAATAAATAAAGAGAGTCCACTTGTCTGTAATTTGATCTCAGTTTGAATCCAGCTGTTCAGCAAATTCTTTAGATTTTTTTAGATACCAATGGTGAACAGTAAGATGCTTAAGATCAAGGAACACTTCAGGCAGATCAGGGATAAGGTCCAAATGTGATAGAGACATTCTCCAAAAGACTTTAATTGTGACAAAAGGCTATTTAACACAGCTCTGACTCAGGAGGTGTAACTACAAATGTATGCTATACATAAATTTAAGCTACGTATGTATGAACGTTATGAATTCACAATAATTAACTACTTTGTGCCCTGTGATGGACTGGCGACCTGCCCAGGGTGTACCCCGCCTTTCTCCTTGTGACTGCTGGAGATAGGCACCAGCCCCCTGCAACCCTGCATAGGATGGAGGGGTACAAATAATGGATGCATGGATGGAACTACTTTGTGTTCTTCTATCACATAAAATTCCAATGAAATACCCATATTATGTGGCTATAATATGACAATATATAAAAAGGTTTAAGGGAAAACTTAACAACATCATGTACAAGGTAAACATAGACATTTTTGGCTCTGTATTTCTTTTTATTTTATGAATACTTGCATCATTGAACTAGATTCTGCATTTTAAGCTGAATATGTACTGTTCCCCGATTATATTAAAGGGGTATCCATAACCAATAGGGGATCTTCGTTGCTTTTATCAGTTAATTAAGCCTGACAGGAATTTAAAATATCAAGAACACAAGCAGAAAACCAGTTTAACTTAAAAAAACAAACTAATTAATGGGATGGCCTATTTATAGCAACTGCATGAATGAAGCTAATCACGGAGAGCCGCACACACAGCAAGAAATGACTGGCACATTTTCAAACTACAGCTGAACTTTTTTTTTTTTCTGAAAAGCAACAGAAGCGTTCTCTAGTTTCAGCCTGAGAAACTGTGACAAATTATGTGTCAGGGATTTATGATGTGAGACGTATTAGGGCCACCCAGCTGGTGAAGTAAATAAATGTACATATCTCAGTGCCATCCACATCTGCTTAGCTACAGATGAATGCGTGAGCCATGATGTGTCACACAGTCACTGGTCTAATTTGGGCTTGCATTATACATCTAAACATGGAAAGAATGTACCAAAGCTACAGTTACTGAGCGGCTGTGTTTCCATGAGGCGTGATCAGCATTAAAAAGTAGCACTATGCAACATACAGCTATAGATGAGCTGATTTTTTATTTTTTACTTTTTCCTTATTTAAAGTTCTGATTTGGTCCAAAAGTAAGTAGGTACCAGATTCTTGTGATGTAATAAAATAAAGCAATATGAAAACAAGCAATTGTAAAAACATTCCTACCTTGTGCTGCCATTTATATCATGTGCAATTCAACAAAGCAAACTAATTTGATAGCAGGGGGGGGGGACTTGAAAACGAATGCTTTGTTGAATATTTTCATTTAATTTCAGCATTTATTATTCTTTATTGAGAATCTATTTAAACATCTTGACATCTTTATTTTCTGACTCCACAGATTTTCTTCAGATTAAGTCTGAAGTCATTCTGCTGTTGTCCTGGAAATATACTTGGACACTTTGTGATGCTTAAAAATAAAATTCCTTTTCCTCCTCTTTTTACTAACAGACACCTGAAAGTTGCTGGTCAAAACTGAAGAAAAAACCCCTTTGGCAACTCCCATGACTTAGTACAAAGAAACGCTTTTGATATTTTGTAACCTCTCTTAAAACTCAAGTTGTGCAGTCAATACAAATCAGCAATAGTCTGGAATAAATCCTGCCAAGATAGCTGAACTTTTTTATGGTTAATCAGAACACTATATTTGATGTTAGGTGTATACCCAAAAAGATTAAATGTTGAAATGGAATGAAAAGGTACATGTACCCTTGCACAACCAGGTTATTGCAGCTTTTGTGTCCCCTTTACCCTCCTAAAATATTTGTTTTTCAGATGAATTGTACAGGATATTCAGATTTTTATGGATTACAGAAACCTGGCAATTTAACAGTATCACTTTTTGGATCACTGTAAATTCAAAATTTCCTGATAGAACAAATAATCATATTTAAAATAAAACAATTTAGAGTTTGGTAGTTAAAAGCTTAACATTGTTTAATACATAAATTATTTCCAGTGTTGTAGTGAATACATAGCCCAGGATGGATTTTATGTTCCAATAGAACATAAATGTTTAAATAATTCAGTATAATTGTCAAAATACGCTGGCCAACATAAACTCAAGGATGCCGGGAGTCGAAGAGCTACACGTTTTTACTGTGAGGCACATCTTTTATGCATGCACTTTTCACACACAGGGACTCCAAAACATGAACATCTGCCAATTATCCCGACATGAAGAGAAGAATGTGGAGTTGATTCTAAAGCCATATCTTAACTCGGAATAATTCATGCTCAGTTCAGGGAGCCCAACCATCCAGTGCCTGTGGCATTCACTCAATCCACACTGACATATTTTTCACTGTAGAGCTTGAGACTACGCATTTGGAAATGCACACAAAGTCCTATCTAAAACAAAGGGAAATGTTAACCATCATTGTTCATTCCATCACCAGGTGCACGGAACAAAGGCACACAGGAATCAGCAAAGCTTAAGGACCAATCACCTCAGAATGTCACAAGCAAGATAAAAGGAGAGTTGGTCTTTTCATCTATCTTGTGAGGTGCTCTTAGTGTTCTGCTAGAAAGCGTGCACACAAACAGGCTGACACTCACAGGTACATCTCTAACCTGTTTACTTCCTTCAAGAAGATATACGATCACAAGGAAACATATCAAAAAAATTGAGCATTCATAGGCAAAGGAAGAGATTTATCACAGCTAAATTGGCTCAGTATAAGGATTTGAGAAAGGATTTTGACCCTGTGTGAAGCTGTATTAGCTATTAGCACACAAACTGAACACAGTTGTAGCTGACTGTCTGGATTATTCATGTGATTTCACTACCACCTCTTTTTATAGGTCCGAGATACGTTACATGATGCAATGAATTTTTCCCGCTATCCACTTTTAACTCACTGGGAAAAAAATGCATTACCGTGCCATGTAAAAAAAAGAAGTGCTCAGAGGAATAATGCGAAGGAGTGCTCAGAGTGTGATCTAGGCCACAAGATGAAAAAGGAAGCAAAAAAGGCCCCAGTTTTAAATAATTAAAACGGTGTTTTATTGGTTTACCCTGTCTAACATGCTGTGGATAGTAGAGATGAGCTATTCTCAAGTCAGACACTGAAAAAAAATCTTTGAGGTAGCTTTGATTTAAAGGATCTTGATGCCATTTAGCACTAGGATGTCATAAAGCAGCAGATTTTTATGACTTGATCAAGCATTATTTACTTTTTAATTGAATTTTATCCGCATTAGCAAATCAATTTATTTATTTTTTTAACAAAAGGATGTTGCTTTAGGGTTCACACTTGTTTCTTAAGATTAAATTTTTATTTTGAATCTAATCTGTTTCTTTGAACAGGAAAAGAAAAGGAAATAACATCTCATAATCACATCTTTCCTTATTTTCATGTACACTATAAAGGGGCAGGTGATGCATAACAATATCTGCCTCCAAACTTACTAACACCTATTAGTAGTCATACCTGTCTCTGGCTTCCACCTCTGCAGGTTCCTCTGTGCTGCTTATCATTTCTTCCTGACCGGAGTTTGTTTCCTCTTTCCTCATAGCACTGGGAGAAGAAATGCTCTTTGGATACTCCTCGTTGACCTGGAGGCCCTGGATGGTGTTTGGCTGATGATGCCACGACTGATGACCTGTCCTGACATAGACAGGTGTTGACCCCGGCATTTGTGACATGACGCTGTGCACAGGGCTGCTGGTCTTACGCAATCCTCCGATGCCCCTTTCCCGTGAGTGACTCTTCAGCCGTCCCTGGACGGGAGTTCCTCTGTGGTCCAGGCCATCCTGCTGGATGTAGCTTCCCAGGTTGCCACCTCCACCACCACCACCACCACCAGCAGAACCTTGGGATGAATGGCTGAACCAGCGCCAACGGAGCCTGAGGATCTGTTTCACATCAAACTCCTTCTTCCCTGACACAGACATCCTCTTCTGGGTTTGGAGACGCAGGCAGTGGTATGATGAGTTCCCAAAATCATGGAGAGCAAGGAAGAGAAGAGCCTTGCTTTCAGTCTGCACTGATTACAGTGTGCCTCTTCTGTTCCGTTACAGTCTCACTACTATATTGACCACCTCCTCCTCGTTGTAAAACACCACCGTTGTTCTTTTTAGCGGAGATGGAAAGCTGCTCTCTGCAGCTTTTGTTCCTTTGCCTGAGATTACAACCCTCCCTCAGACTCTCCCTTCTGTCTTTCTCTTTCTCTCCTCCCCTCCTGTGCTGCTGCTGTTTCTGTTTGCTGCTGCTGTGCCGCTGGAGCTGAGATAATGCACATGCATGATCTACCCTCCCACCACTTTGCCTCCACTGTTTCGCTTTCTCCCTCTCTCTCTCACTCTGCTTGTCTTTCCTGTGCACACAGTAAGACACACCACACACTCTCTGTCAGAAACAGCCACGTATATTTTGGAATCTCAATGAGACGATCTCTTAAGCACTTTCTAGACCCATATACTTCTGCTCTGTGTGGGTAGCTGTAGGTGTCTGTGTATTTGAGTGATAACATGATTGCCTGCTCCTGCTGCTCAGAGGAGGTGGAGTATCATGGAGCCAGGATGATGAGGTCGCACCATAACAAAATAAACTGACGCCTGTTTAAGAAGTGACCGAGGAAGAACCATAAGAAGTAACATGAGTTCATAGTATATTAACGCACACAGATGCATGTAGAGATAGGACCAATCAGATCAATTGATAGTATTGCATCAGATTCATGGCATTCTTGGATCGAATATCCAGTTAGGGCCACCAGTCTATCCAATTAACCAGATAGTTAACTTCATTTCTTTTAAATAACACTAATTCACTTTACAAGATGAACAGGTTACATTTTTATACAGAAACATTCAATCAGATCAATCCAATTAGATAAACTGATTCAAATCCAATTCCACACATTCCGAATCTATACATTTTAATGTGCTGCGGTCATGTTCGATTTACAGTACCAAACTGTATAAAAAGTTGTTGCTTTTTTTAAATCTAAGGATGCAATGATGTACTGATCAACTTGGCAACAACTGCTCATCTTAAAGATGCTATATGCAATTTTCTGAAATTTAAACTCGCGACTTACACCTGTGGCCAAAAAATGGAACTGCTCTTCCTTTCTGCTCGCTCTTGCAGCGCGCTCTCGTACACCGGTCGCTCTCGATCTTCAATCTTTTTCAGGCACTTGTCAGGGGTTTAACTTTTTTAGTCTTATGTGGAGTTACTGTTGGTGTCAGAGTTGTCCTGGGTCTCTTCTTTGTATTCGCACAATCCATTGAACTGCTTGCGAATGTAGCTGCTGACTAGCGGTGGTGGCAGAGTGATCTGAAACATTTAACATGAACGCGCTTGACGTCACATCCGCAGACAGCGCGGGAAAATCCGACCCGACAGAAAATAGGAAAAATTGGATACAGGCTTAAAGATGCACCCACTGTGAGCTGACAAGGTGTCAGTATGCTCATCAGGAGATGTTTGAGTCATAAATGGTCAAATAAAAAGGCTATTGTTACGTTTATTTTGGGGGAAAAGTTGCATATAGCCTATTTAAGCAAGCATGAGGCTACAGTAGAAAAGAGCAACACCTTTTAACAAGAAGAGACCAGGATCAGTCATCTGCCATCCCGATGGAGGTTTGAGAAGAGAGGGCAAACACCATGACAGCATGGTCTTGCATTGCTGGAGGTTAGATTTAGGTTGATTTTATAATGGAAGTTTAAGGTGCCAGCCCAAAACATTTTTACACAATTAAAGTAAATAAAATAAAATATACATAATAATCTCAAAATGTGTTGCCTATCTAAATAAAATAAAATAAAATATTTCAATAGATGCATTTTTTAGACTCGGAAGGTTATTTGAAATTGCCACAAATGGGCAAAGCCAGGTATGGAAGGCTTCTGTCAGTGGGCACTGCTGCTGCAGAGTGAGTACCATGCTGTGCAGTATGTCTTTCTTCAGAGATTTTATAGTGTTCAAAATGAAAAACAACACAATATAAATGTTTGTATGTGTTTTGTAAAAACATCTAGACCAGTGGAAGTTATGTCAAAGAGAAAAATATTTTTTTCTCCAATGAGAATCAACTATGATATTCTGCAGACAACAGGACAGCTAACCTGAATCCAAAAGTAGTATTGTTTTTATTTATTTCAACCTCTATCTGCCATGGAGCATACATGATTTGGAAATATTGGTGGACTTTGACACAAGGTATACTTATTTTCAATCAAGAAATTACACAGATAGGGCATTACATGGTGCTAACTGTTGAAAACAGTTTAAAAATGTGACCATACAAACTTTTATTTAATTGAGCCATTTTGTGCCTCACAATTTCTATCTTGCATACGTAGTTATGCCACTGTTGAATAATGAAGACCATTCACATCAGGAAAACTTGTAACAAAGGGGTTTTGTCATTGGTTATAGTGGCTTTTTCAGACCATTTTACCAATATTTGTACCTACAGTGGCCGCGTTTCCCAAATGCGATCATTCTTAAGGACTTAAGATCAAGCCTAAGAAGCTTCTTAAGAAGCTCTTAACGGGAGCTGTCAACCGCGGTGGTGCTGAAACTGAATCAATCGATGCCAGGCTAATCGATCACCCACTCCTTTATCAGTGCTGAGCGCAGCGCGCAGTCACACACAGTGTTGTTTATAAGAACTTGCGATATTCATGATGAGTACAGAGTTAGTGAATTAGCTTCACATTGTGTGCTGATAGCCATATATAGATAAAATAAAAAGAAAAGAAAAAATAATAAAAAGAAAACAACAAGTAGCCTAGTTGCGCGCCTACGCGTGTCTCTCCTGCTCAAACAAAGTGTTTGCACGTGGATCTAGCATTAAGTAAATTTTTGTTTTAAGTGTGTGTGTGCCATCAGGTGTATCCAAGTAGTAATCAAGCCCATTAGCGCATATATACCCCCATGAATATTGGCACACACATGTGATAATGGATTAAACTGGCAGCAAAAAGAGGAAGCGGGCACAGTCGTTTACCGCGGAGGAGATGGGCGTCCTAGTGGACGAGGTGTGGCAGCACCGTGAGGTTTTATTTGGAGGAACAAAAGGGAAAAAAACATCACGGTGAAGAACCGTGTATGGCAGGCTATAGCAGAGAAGATGTCCCCCTCCAGCCCTTGTGGCCTGCGTGACTGGGGTGCTGTCAGAAAGAAGTGGCAGGAGTTTCAGAGCCTGACCAAAAAGAAGAATGCCAAGGTGAGAAGGGAAGCCATGGGCACGGGTGGTGGAGCACCAGGTGGGATGACCCTCACTCCCGATGAAGAAAAAGTCCTCTCGATCATAGGGAAGACTGCCTCTGAAGGCATCACAGGGGGCATCGACGTTGAGGGGGACGAGGGCCTCTCAGAAAGTGAGGAAGAGGAGCCATCCGGGAGCGGAGTAGGGGCGTGCACGCCCACAGGAGAGGACGACCCCACACAGCCGTGCCCTGTCCCCGTGCGCCAACCATCACGGCCCAGTGTCCGCATGCGGGGAGGCTTAACCAGGCGAGACGCTGGTGCGCCTGGAGAGGGAGAAGCTGGTGGTGCGGCGGGGGATAGAGGACCAGCTCCTGAGACAAACTGCTCTCTAGGAAGAGATGGACTGGATGAAGCAGGAGAGGTTGGAGCTGCACCGGAGACAGCTGCCGCTGTCCGAGGCACAGTTCAACCGTCCCTCCATCTCCGTTCCAATCATCCTTCCCCAGGATTCAGGTACGGAACAGTTCTATTTTGTTTTATTAGCATTACGCAATGTATCCAATTCAATTTCATTAATCAAACCCCCTTCATTGCAGGTGATGCAGACGCCCAGACGGCCCAGTGAAGCCGGAGACGCCACCCCTCCTCCCCCATTATGCTTTCAATGAACTTTGGTTTCCTTTTTAACCATGTATTGTGTGTATCATTTTGCATTAAAATGAGTGTTAAACCTAGCAACAAAAAGTCTGAGGCAATTTGTAATTTTAAGTAATTTTTCTAAGTGTAGGTTCATGACGTGTGCGTAATGTGCGCCCTGACGCACGTGCTTCTCACTACTACTCACAACAGCACAGCATGTTTTGCCGGTAATTGCAGCCATGGTTTCTCACACACGTGGACTTTGGCAACGCCTTTATATAGAGTAGCAGGTGAAGCCTCTCTGGATTAGGTTCATCTGAGTTCAATTACATCTGTTTCCTTGATATCTGTGAAATGCCACAGGGTGGTTGATGTTTTTTATGTGTAAACTCATATGCAGATGTGTGGAAAACTTAAACGTGTACTTCAATAATATATATTTTTTCCTTCTCTACTATTAGCCTATGTTTCTTGCGCCAGTGCTCCACAGCTATGAGTGCATTTCAACATTAAACATTGTTTTATTATTCAAAAGGGGGAGGACATAAATTTCCCTGACGCAGCTTGATCGCTGTAGCCTAGAAATCTAGACGCCCCTGGTGGCAAGCTATGATCACTGAGCATTTGATCGCTAAGAAGGCTGTTAAGAGTGGGTCAGATCGATCTTACGTTTCCTTCTTAGTGAAAGATCTTCTTAAGCTAAGAGCGACTCTGGGAAACGCGTTCTTCTTTCACAGCGTTCTTAAGAGCGCTCCAAAGAAGATCTTAGCGCTAAGAGCTTCTTAACTCATTTGGGAAACGCGGCCACTAAATGTAAAGAGTTGAAGAAGGAGCCTTTTTATAATACTGTTAGGTTTGGAAGTAAATTTTGCTCCCACCCTACTAGGTCTCAGCAATCTGTATTCAGATTTAGCAGCTCTGTGGAATGTTAATGCGTTCTGGATCAGAAAATATCAGCAATGGTTGGATATTTTGAACTTGGACATCCTAAATAAATGTGAACCAAAAATATTGGATTGGAGCTTCTCTAGATTCATGCATGTACATTTATAAACAGATAAGCTGTGAGACATGACTGTGTCTTTCAAAAATTCACAGGCATAAACTCACCCAGTCAAAGTCAAAGATAAATTTATTTCACACCAGCACACATCTGTGCAGTCTGCTAGTCGCACATCAAACAGAATCCCGTGGGGGGAACGTCTCAATGTGAGGTAGCCATGCAGAAAAGATATTCTCTTTTAGTCCCTTTCTTGAAAGCCCCAGCGATTACAAGTGAAAAACTACATACTGATGAACCTTCAAGGTCAGTAAGCTGCCTATTTCACAGTCAGAGCATCAGAAAACTGTCTCTATTTCTTTTTGACATTTATCCGCAGCTTTAACTTAATACTCCACCATTGTGCAAAACTTAGACTCTCAGTTTTGAGTAAAAAGCACAGAGAAAACAGTGCGCAGTTCAGATGATTTGGGGAAATGCAGTATGTCTTTATTAAAAGCATGGCCATTTTATGAGGAAAAAATGGTATAAAGGTATACTTTGTTCTGTAAAAACTGTGGAATTGTAATGTTTCACTTATTTAGTTTTGAGTTTGCTATCAAACCATACTATGGAACTGGTCATAACTGGTTTATTAAATAAATTGTGAACTGTAAAACCCTTTAAAAACTCAACATACCGCATTTTACGTACTAAATATAGCAAAACTCCTTGCCAGGACTTATTTCTTTTAGGACAAACAGGATCGTAGTCGCCCCCCACCCCCTCCCAAAAAAAATGCACCATAGCTCTCTACAACAGTTCCACACTCTTAGTTTTGACACTTTAACTTTAAATCCTGTTAGAAAAAGCATGAACCTAAATGTAGCCTGAATTGATTTCTCTTTGATTTCCTTTGTCATGACAAAAGTGAGAGGAAAATGTAATTCTGAAACTGTAATTCGCCCACATCACTTCCAACAGCAGATTTGGACTCAAATAGCTAAGGTTTCTTTTTTAACCTTCAAAAACATAAATGCTCAACTATTATTGTACACCAAATTTACAAAGCATAACTTTTACCTAAAAATAATATTTCAATGTCTTGTACACACACACTACACATTTGCTCTATTTTGTGTTACATAAATCTGGAGTTTCAAGAGCGACTGCCTACACAGGAACCTGAGTTGGGAGATTTTTTGTTTTTGTATGGCATATATAACTAACTACAACTAAACAATTTCTGCTTTTTCACATTTGGGCTGAACATATCTGGCTACAAGAAGAACAGTTGCTAAATTTATTCTAATAAACCGCATTCAGTATTTACACAATTTTAATTTAGTGATTTCTTGTTTTTACTATCAATTTCAAAACAGGTCCTTCAGCAGTGCAGTGCTTGGCAATAGTGTCTATGCCTCTTCAAGTCGGCACATTTTGTAATGCTACCACCAAAAACATCAATGTAGCAAACTAGAAAAGCACCAGGGGAGCGCAGACCCCCACCAAGGCAGCTTAGTCCCAGACGGTTTAATCGGTTTAATCCATTATCCAAAAGTAAGGTATTTTGGCACGAGTACAAACCATTAAATGTATGATTGTCCATCCAAATTGACAGGTAGGGCAAGGTGAGTAATAATAAAAAGAAGCTGCAAAGATTCAAAGAGATTTACAGTTCAGGTGGGAGAATGAATCGACAGGCCCACTAATAGTTGTCAACCCTGGGAATCTGGTCTTTACCAAAGCGTGCCAAGAAGAAAGATATTGTTGAGAGAAAGCCATAAGAAGTTTCATTTCCAGTTTTAAAATAACTTTTGAACAAAATATAATGCTGAACTGCACGTAGAATATGGTTAAATTTTTTTACATAGGGAAATAAAGACAATTTTTATGTAATGTCCAGTTTTCAGTAAAACTAAAATCTCAGCAACAATTTAACACAAAGACGTATCTGCACTTTAAAATATATTCTTAAAGAAAGCACAAATGAACACTCCCTAGAAGTCAGGTTTGACTGTTCCCTTTTAAAAAGTCAATTGTAGCAACATATGACTTTATGTACAGTATACAAAAAAGCTACTATGCTCTTCACTTTTAGTAGTCAAGGACACAATCTGTCTGCTCTACACATAACAGATGTGGTGCAAGATGTCAGGGTGGTTTAGTAAACCACATTATCATCCAATGTCTGCCTCCCCAGCGAACATACCTTCATGCCCTGATAGATATTCCTGAAGCATGTAAGACAGGTAGATGAGCTCCCTCCCTGCTTTCCCTCATAAATCCTACTGCAATGAAATCCTTTAAAAAGGCAGCATAATCACAAAATATATGCCTTCCCATTGGTGAAAAATATCATGGAATCAGTTCTACCTTCAAATTCTCAACAGTCATTATGATTATGCTTACTTTGTGCAATAGTTACTGGGTTACGCTTTAGATTGTTCTGAGAATGTGTGAAATACATAAAACATGAATGGAATCCCCCTCCAACTTCAGCCACGACTGCATGATCTTTGCATTATAATTAAATAAATCCTTTGTGAGACAATGAAAGACAGACCTGTCAAAAGCACCTGATGTTCCATCCTTTGTTAGACAAGGACAGACAAGAAACCACAGCTCTGCAGCTAACATCAAAGGGAAAAAAACACCAACACCGAAGTGGTCATTAACAGTATTCAGAAACACATATAACTACTATGTGCAAAGATAATCCATGCATCTGAATATTTCAGCCCATTAAGCATACATTTATTGATCTTATAAAGCATCTTAATTGAGTGGTGTGCAAGTTAAAAACCGAATGCAGTCATCCGCACACTAAAGAGGAAGCAATATTTATGAGTTGTCTTAAATTATGCGCTAACAAACAGGCAACAGTAGCTCCTGGATCAATAGCAGCAACACATCTAGGAATAATAAGGACCATATATCAGTATGAATCCATGCTGTGAATAAAATGAAATAAATGAATAAAACTAAAAAACAGGCAGCAGGGTAAGCTCTCTGCTGACTCTATCTTTTTATGTAATAACAGATAAAACATTTTAAGTTACGACTACTGTCTTAAAATAATTATATATACAATAAACAATAAATCACATTTAGTAACCTCTCTTCTTACCAGTAAATCCGCCTGTTTTTTTTTGCGCTCGTCAGTTTGCAGACTAGTTGCTAGAGTGAATGGCAAACAGATTCTGCTTGTCCTTTCCAACTCTTTCTTGTCCCACGTCCCTCCTTCACTACAAACATGTTTGTCTTCAACAGAAAGGAAAGGGGCACCTTCCTCTTTTAAAGGAAACTCCTGTTAGTTTCCTTCCTCTGCACTGGAAAAACAATTGCATTCAAGGAACCAGGAACTCTGGAAACACATCCTGTGTTCCAGGCAAAAACACTGCTTTCATAAAGAATTATCCTGCAAGCACTATTGTAAACAGAACTTTGAATTGCTGCTTGTTAGAACCACCAAAAATGAAACCAGCGTATGCAACTTTTAAAAGAAAAAATTTGTAAATTATTATACACATAAATAAATCGAAAAAAAGTCTTAAAACTGCATATAATTATGTGACTGTAGGGACTTTATGTCTCGCTAAAAATGTGTCACTAATTTAAGTTTTTTAAGTATCATATCACACTGTCAATCTGCTTGTAAAAAAAGATTGAACAATGGTTCAAGCATTAAAATGTTTAACAATGAATGTAAGTGTTAACAATTGATTACATTGCACAGTTATTTTTGATGGTTTAATAATAAGCAAACACTTCTTGTCTGAATGACCACCCTCTTCAAACTTTAAATGTGTGAGACAGCTCATTAATGTAGCAACTTCTTTTCAATGTTTTGTGTTTTTTGTGCCCTAGAATAAAATGTTTTTAACTTAAACAGTTAGTGGACTGTTTTCTTTTTTTTGAGAGTTAGCCATTAAACAAGCTGACACTGTATCACAGCCTCTATTCGTAATCGTATAGGTTGTTCAGTGAAACAGCTCAGTCAGATGGTTTGGAGCATTTATTTTCTGCAGAAGAGATTTAAAACATTAATCAACTTCTGTCCACCTTTCTCTGTGCACGCTGCTCCCTCAGCAGTGTAGAACAGCGCTGTCTAACATATTTCTTTCCTTTTCAACATTAAATCTCACAAAAATAAAAATAAACAAAGAATGAGAGGAGTAAAATTCCATCTGGTGGCCATATTAACACGTAACCACATGACACAGTGGGACAGAGTTAAATCAATTATCAGAAATAAAATGTATAACTTAAAATAAAACCAAACACATACCTGCAGAAGATATTTAAAACATTAATCAACTTCTGGCCACCTTTCTCTGTGCACGCTACTCGAAAACATTCAAAATAAAAACAGTGTTTAAACAAGCTGTGGTGTATGAGTACACACTGGATAGCGAACAGGTGCAGACTTGTTCGCACAAAGAAAAAAAAGTGACAGCTAAAAAGTTTTTTAAACTTATAATACCGCTCAAAAACTATCTAATATCTAAAACTGCTTCACAAAATAACAATAAATAATTATAAACAACAGGTGCCGGAGACCTTGACATATATGACGACTTTCACACCGAAAACAGTACTATTTCATGGCAGTAAATTTTCCCACTACTTACCCTCAGCAGCGTAGAACAGGGAAGGGAGGGAAGGGGGGCAAGGGGGGCTACAAATCCCGGGAAGAGCTACCGAAGCCCAGGAGGCACAAATAAGGCAGAGTCCAGAAAGGTAATTCCCATAGTCAAAATTAATATACAGCTAAATTACATAAAATTCACCAATACTCAATATAACATGAGTTATAACTAATAATTAATAAAGTGCATTTTTAACTCTGTTACATGCAAATATCTTTTACTGTCTCTTACCTGTCAACTTCTACATTGGTGACCCCGACGAAAGAATGTCATCTGAAGAACACTCAGCATCTGCCTCTGTAGCTCCTTCCCTGGCTGCCCCCACTGTGTCTCACCTGGCCTCTGCCACTGTTTCTCCCGATGTTTTTGCCGCCACGGTTAAGCTCCTAGAGTTCTGGCAGCACGACACGGAGCCTTGGTTCCAACATGTGAAGGCTTAGTTTCACCTCCACAGGATCACAACTGATGACATAAAGTATTTTAATGTTGTCGCTGCCTTAGATTCCGTTTCTAGTCCCCGGTTGATAGGACTGCTACGGAACCCGCGGCTAGCTAACAAGTATGGAGCGCTGAAGGACAGTCTGCTTTGGATTTATCAGCTTTCTGACGAGGAGCAGGCTGATTGCCTGTTGTCACTTGATGGCTTCGGAGATTGCAAGCCATCTGAACTGATGGAGAACATGTTGGCACTCCTCGGCTCCGGTGACGGCTCTTTTCTCTTCAACCATCTCTTTCTAGCCAGCTTCCGCCTCCTGTGTGCACCGTGCTGGCCAGCTCCACTCTGGTTCGAACCAAGTACTACAGTGGGTTGGTTAAAGAAGCAAGCAGGATTTTTTTGCATCTAGAGGCTACAGAGTGCATGCACTTCTGCCGAGTGAGACTCCACAAGAACCGGAGGTTGGAGAGGCTGTCGCCGTGACGGCAGTCACTGAGCACTGGAAGAAGGATGGCACGCTGTGCCTCTATCATCGCCAGTTTGGAGTGAGGGCGAAGCACTGCGTTCCCCATGTTGCTTTTAGCACCAGGGAAACAAGGGGGCCGGTGCTCATTAGCAGCTATTAGCGCTGGTAGCTCGGACAAGCTGCTTTTCATAGTGGACACTTCTTCAGGATGACATCTCCTTGTTGATTCAGGTGCGCAGCGGAGCATACTGCTGGTTTCAGCTGCGGACGCTTTGGATCAAATGCATGGTCATTGGCTGCACGCAGCAAATGTTATCCCCATCTGCACCTTTGAACAAGGTTTGTGACTGTGTGTTTTAATGGCCGTCAGCTTGGCTGGGACTTTGTAGTGGCTTCTGTCTCAGTACCTATTCTCGGCGTGGATTTCTTGTTTGAGTTCCAGTTATGGTCGATGTTGCTAATAGGTGCTTGATTGATGCTGTGTCTTTCGGTACCCACCCCTGTACACTGAGTGATCCTAGCCCCCTGCTCCTGGCTAAAATGCTGGCCAAAAGTGATGAGTACCAGCGTTTGATGGCGGAGTTTCCCGCTCTTACGGTCCCCACCTTTTCGGCAGCCGTTTCTATACATGGGGTGAAGCATTATATCACTATCGTTGGTCCATCGGTCAGCACGCATGCTGCCTCGATGCCGCTGAGTTAGTGATAGCCAGGGAGGAGTGGTGGTTTCCAAGGCAGATGTGGGGATTTTCGGCGCCTTAACAAAGCAACCACTAATGACAGTTACCCCGTCCCACACATTCAGGATTTTTCCATCCATCTTGCTGGGGCATCAGTTTTTTCCAAAGTGGATTTGGTGCGGGGATACCATCAGGTTCCAATCCATCCAGATGTCGTGCCCAAAATGGCGGATGTCATTCCTTTCAGCCTTTTTGAGTTTTTGTGGATGCCTTTTGGTCTCAAGGGCGCAGCGCAGACGTCCCAGCACCTCATGGACTCTGTTTTGTGTGGTATGCCGTTTTTGTTCGTTTATCTTTACTACATACTTGTTACTAGTCCTTCTGACTCAGAGCATAAAGCGCACCTCCGCCAGCTCTTCCAGCGTCTAAGTGAAAGGTGAAAGCCCTGCAGGAGTTTTTGGGGATGGTGAACCTTTTCAATGGTTTCATTCCCCAGGCTGCTCACTTTATGCATCCACTCTATGAAGCTCTTCGGGGTAAGAAGGGCAACCAGGAGATATTGTGGACCCCTGAGAGGGTGCAGACCTTTAATAATGCCAAAGATGCCCTTGCCAATGCTGCACTTTTGGCACACCCATCTCCCGAAACTCGTGTTGCCCTTACCTGAGAGAAAGAGGTTTGTGAATGCTGGAGAAAAAGTAATACATCATCTGCATAAAGACTGATTTTATGTTCTATGTTATTGCATTTTATGCCTTTAATATTGTGAGTTTGCCTGATTGCTGCAGCTAGTAGTTCAATAGAAATAGCGAACAGGGAGGGAGAGAGAGGACATCCCTGCCTGGTACCTCTCTGAAGATAAAACCTAGATGATGTTTGGTTATTTGTCCTGATACATGCTGTTGGTGAACTGTATAATATTTTCAACCAGTTTATAAAAGAATTTCCAAAGCCAAATTTATGTAAGGTTACAAATAAGAATTTCCAGTTAACTCTATCAAATGCTTTTTCTGCATCTAAAGATAATATATTAGTTTTAATGTTTTTACAGTAAGAAAAATCTATTAAATCTATTAAATCTATTAATCTACGTGAATTTGTGGATGAATGTCTCCCTTTAATAAAACCAGTTTGATCAGGATGTATTATAAGAGGGGTTACTTTCTCTATCCTTTTTGCGAGGGCTTTGCAGATTATTTTAAGATCAACATTAATAAGGGATATGGGACGATAGCTGGTGGGAAACAAAGGGTCTTTACCTGATTTTAGTAGAAAACTAATGTAGGCAGAATTCATATTTGGTGGGAGTCTGCCATTTTCCTTGGTTTCCTGCAGCATGCTGTGGAATGTTGGTGCCAGAATATTCCAGAATTCTTTATAGAACTCTGCTGGAAATCCATCTGGGCCTGGAGCCTTTTTATTGGGCATGCCTTGGAGGGCCTCCTGGAGTTCAGCCACTGTTAGTGGTGAATCCAGGGCCATCGCTTGACTTTCAGATAATTTAGGTAGTGTTATGTTATCAGAAAATTGTTCAATTTCATGATCTGATGGATTTATCTCTGGTGAGTATAAAGCCTTGTAAAATTCTTTAAATGTGTTGTTTATTCTTCCAGGATCATATACTTTATTCCCGGTCTGATCTTTAATACCCTTTCTACCGTAGCACATCTCCAACCAATAGCTGATAGGCGAAATGGCCCATCGTCACTTTTTAGGGATATAGTTCAAACCAATCACGGCGCAGAAAAATGATGATTGACGCATCGAATAGCCAATGGAATGCTGAAAACGTAGATACCTCACATGCCGGGGTGGGGTTTATCGTTAGTCTTTTATACCCGTGCGTAAACCATCTTCATTCTGCAAAAACTTTGGAAGTTTACGCACAGTTACGGACCGGTACGCACAGGTAATAACCATTACATGTAAAACATGGCAAGTCGTGCTCCAAAAAGTAAATATACGGCAGAGGAAGCCGTGGAGGAGTGTTTGAGAAGGGATAGTGATGTGTGCCCAGCAGCTGGTCTGAGGAGGAAGACGCATGGTCTAGAGTGGAAGGAGCAGCGGTTCCCGAAAAGTAAGTGTGCCACCACCTGTGTATTTATTTATTTATTTATTTATTTTATATATATATATATATATATATATATATATATATATATATATATATATATATATATATAAGTTGATGGAAATGGTATAGCGTTGAAAAATCAAAGTACAGCAAGATGAATGCTCAGTCTTTTATTTATTTATTTATTTATTTATTTATTTTACATTGTAGGACTTTTGAAGAGGATTTGGATGAGGACTGGGTCCCCTCGTGTTCTTCCAAGTCATCAGAGAGTGAGTCCATCCCCCGCCCCATCACCTCACCTCACCTGAAGCACACACAAACAAAAGAAAATCACCAGGGTGTGGACAAAAAGGAGAGGGGGAAGGGGGAGAGCCAGGACAAGCAGTGTTCAAACCAGTTGTTCTACAATGACTGAAGAGTCCTGGAATGATACTGGAGTACCGGACACTACACCCCCACCACCCATTTTCAAACCTCGGCATCTACCAGGACCTCAGCTCATTTCAACATCATCATAATCACCACTGCAGCGTTTTCAGCTTTTTTTCACTAGAAACATTCTAGAAACAATAATTCAGAACACAAATGAGTTTGCCACTCTGATTTCTACACCAACTGCCCCATGGACTGACATTTCTTTGAATGACATTTACTGTTTCATGTCTTTGGTTATATATTTGGGATTTGTAAAATGCTGTTCATTTACAGATTATTGGAGAAAGGCAAAACTCTATGAACTCCCCTTTCCAAAAACTGTAATGAACTGTAAAAGGTTCCTACAGATATGCCGTTCCCTGCACATTAGCAGCAGGGCAGAAGATGCTGCTAATGATCAGAAGAGGGGAACACCAGGTTATGATCGCCTATCTAAGATCAAACCTCTTTATAGTGAGCTGAGGGAGGCATGCAAAACAAATTATCATCCCACACAGAACATTTCTATTGATGAGCGCATGGTGGCATCAAAAGCACGCATCGGACTGAAGCAGTACATGAAGAGCAAACCTACACGCTGGGGATATAAGCTTTTTGTTCTAGCAGATTCCTCTAACGGCTACACCTGGGATTTCTTTGTTTATGAGGGAAAATCACAGGAACTTAGTGGTAAAGGACTAAGTTATGACTACGTTATGCAGCTGGTCGACACCAAAGTACTGGGCACAGGATATAAACTGTTTGTGGATAACTTTTATACCAGTCCCACACTTTTCTGTGACCTCTTGCAAAAAAAAATCTGGGCATGTGGGACCATCCGAACAAACAGGATTGGCTATCCAAAAAGCAGAGTCAACACCCTGGTGTCCAAATCGCCAAGAGGAAGCATCAGGTGGATTAGGAAGGACAACCTGCTGTTTGTCCAATGGAAAGACACCAGGGATGTTTTTCTTAGCTCAACTCTGCACAAAGCGCATGGAGAAGACACAGTCCAGCGAAGGGTCAAAGGAGCAGATGGGCAGTGGACAGTGAAGGACGTACCCGTTCCACCAGCGGTAAAGGACTACAACCGGTATGTATCAAATACACATGCATTTTTTTCAATTGAATGATTTCAAACCTAACTTTTGAAATTGAAAAACCAGTGTGTTGGACATATTTTGAATGTGGTTTTCTCTTTTTTTCCAACTGTCCTTTTAGGCACATGGGGGGAGTTGACCTATCAGATGCTCTAATAGGTTATTACAAGGTCCTGCACAAGACACAGAAGTGGTACAAGACTTTCTTCTACCACTTCATGGACATTGCCATTGTGAATGCCTTCATTCTTCACAAGGAGCATGTCAGGAGCAGAAGGGGAACTCATTTGAGCCAGAAGGCATTCAGGGAGACCTTATCCATGGAGTTGGCAGAGGCAGGCAGTACAACCTCTGCTGCACCGGCACCAAAGAGTTCCAATCATCACAAACCGGTGCACATCTCTGGAGACAGCACCGCTGGACGTCTGAAGTGCAGACACTGCAAGAACAAGACCCCTGTAAAGTGTTCCACCTGTGACACACCCCTGTGCTTTGTTCCAGGTCGAGACTGCTACAATGCTTGGCATGATGCTAACGGCAAGTGACCTTATTGTTGTAAATAGTGTGCAGTGCTTTTCTCTTTTTTTATTTTTTTTTTTATTAATTTTTTTTATTTATTTATTTATTTTTATTACTTTTTTGCAGTGCTTTTCTACTGTAAATAGTTCTGTAATTGGTGTATATTCTACTGTAAATAGTTTTGTAATTTGCATATATATATATATATATATATATATATATATATGTGTGTGTGTGTGTGTGTGAAAATAAACATTTTGCTTCTGTTCATACAATTTGTTTGGACATTTTCATTGTATGCACAAAGCATTATTTATAGAAGAACATGTTTGTCCTTTACTCTTTGCCAGTAATACTGGCATTGAATCTAGATATGGGATGGGAAAGCTCCAAGTGTAACCTTTCATTAGAGCCCAAGATCATGACTGTATGTTGAAGTGTTCAAGAATAGCAGTCTTTTGCCAATATGTCACCCAAGGGTCTCCAAACGGCACACTTTTGGCACACTTTTGGCTCGCCTGAACCTTTTCTTAGAAAAAACGTGTGCTAAATACTAATTTTTTGGTTTATTACTCTCAAATCTGCTGTGGATAATGGTAACAGTTCAGGCTGTAGACCCAGTGTGTTTTTCAGTCCACCACACCATGCTAAAGCCACTTTTAAAGCATGTAGTTTTAGAAAATAATTAGGCGGACATAAAATGTAATCTTTTTCAGTGTATTCAAGACTACATCACTCTCTGAAAACTGCACTTAGACAAATTCTGGCTGATGTGGGTGAAACTTCAGGGTGTTTTCTTTCAAAAGAGACCAAAAACATGTTTCTACTCCATACGGTTCAAGAACAGCTTTAATTTTAATTTTTTTAATATTTTGGGCGGAAATTGCAGGAATTTAAACAGCCCCAGTGTGTTTAGAGAACCAAAACAATCAGCACTATTTCTTGTTATCAAAACACAGAAAAAACACTTATTTATATTTTCTTTTTTTATGCGAATTCCAGGCGGTCGGTTGGTCTGAAACGAGAGGACCAAGTCCCTTCCTGCTCCTTAAAGGCTATACGGAGGTTCGAAGGCCGGGGGCTGCTCCTCTCCGGGTCTTTTGTGACTTCTTGGTGGCTCTCTTCCAGTCCTTCCACTCGCTGGAATCCACGTTGGCGCCAAATTGTTATCGAAGTTCTTTAATAAAAGAGATGAGAGAGATTCCTTCAGATTCTTGGAGGATTTAATACAGACTTGGTTGATCAACCCAAGGAGGTACAGCGTCAACAGAGAGAATATGCTATACTGACTAGCCTTCCAAAACAAGACACAGGATTATATAGGTTCAGTAATCAAGAGCCTATCACCTATGACATTACAAATGTTGTATTCTACTTTTTTGGGGCTATTTTTTATTATGCAGTACATATGTTTTAAATATATCTTTAGTAAGTGTTTAGAGGTAAACGGCCTGTTTATATTATTCAGGGTAGTAAAGCATGACTGTTTACCAGTATTTTATGGGGGTAAGGTTTTAAGTAAATAAACTCTTGGGCAAAGATATGAACTAAAAGCAGGGAGGATGGGTTATAACTCTAGTTCATGGTACGGCTATAAAACCAGGTCAGGAGACCTGGAGAAAATGTATGACTTGTTAAGATGTAGGAGGAGGGGAGAGGAGTCATGTGATATTTTCTTTGTTCTTCTTTAATAAAAATGGTACACCCTTGTAGAGAAGCGAGTCAGATCTTTTCTGGCTCCCATCTGCAGGTGCGTCCAGTGTGAAACAGATATCTGTTGTGTATGTGTTATTTTACTCTCTGTCTCTCAGTTCTGGGTCTTATTTTGAAAAAGTTCCCGCCGGGGTTTTGGAGTTTGGCGCCCCCACCTTTCTGAGTAAGAAGCGAGTTGCCGATAACATGGGTTACGAAGCCGACACAAACAAACATTTCTCAGTCGGTAGGCATTCGACTCATTAGGCGTAGAAGATTTGATATAGAAGCATAATCAATGTATGTCAGGACGTTCTTAGACGTAAAAGATTGCCATGCCAACCCAGGCTGTAAGAGTCTGAATCAGCAGGTTTGACCTGACCTGAGTTCATACAGTGTCACATAAACAGATTGGTCACCATATCATAAAGAAGAGACACATAGTAACTATCAGTATGTGAACTACACATAACAGAACATTAAATTTCTTCCACAATAGCTGGAGGAATTTTGTTTGTCATTCCGCCCCACGGGAGCAGAAATCAGGCGAGTTCTAAAGATGAAATTGAAAGCTGGAGATGCTAGCAAATAAGCTGATAGCTTACCTGATCCTAATATCCGCATGAAAGAAATACCATCAGATGAATGGCCATAAGCTAAGGAAAGAGGAGCAAACGCTGAGTATTATGTGGCTATCATGAAACTGTGTAAAGAAATTGAAAAAGAGTTTCCCACCAAGCCCAATTTAACTGTTTTACATGCTGTACAGCAAAGGCCGGACGAGGCCGCGGATGACTTTCTCCACAGACTGGAGGAAGCATTTGAGAGACACAGCAGGCTGACAAAGCCAAAGGAAGTGGGCGGTTCGATCTGGGAATTGATGCTGTGCGATCGAATTCTGGCACAGCTGCTTCCGGAACTTCGGACCAAAGTAATTGATAAATATATTGGATTGGACCAAGGAATGAACTATCCTGACCTGCGCAAATATGTTTTGCATTCTGAGACACTCATGAAGAGGAGAGAAAATGACTGAAAGACAAAAAGAGAAAGTGATTTGCATAATGCGGCTCTGACGATGTACACAGCCGTAACACAGGGGCACAGGACGAGAGGCCGACGCCATTTCAGAGGGGGACAAAGACACAGAGTGCAACACCAAAGTCGCCCGCAGTCAGCTGATAACCGCAGAGTTTAACCAGAGGACAATGACCGTTACTATCGCTGCGGGAGACGTGGACATTTTCAAGACCAATGTGGGCAGGCTCCAGCACCCACATGGAGAGGCCGTCACCGAGCCAGCTGGGCTAGCTGACTAAGAAAATGTTCCAGTAATGAACAGAAAGGAGAATTCTCCATTTTGTCGACCGATGGATCTGCAGGTCTGACATGCACAAAAACACACACAGACACATCCAATCACATTGAAAGAGATTAACAAAATGTTTTTTGTAATAAAAAACTTGTTGTTGACAATGAAAAATCTGCAATTTCCAATGAAAATTCTGCTCTCTGCAAGGAAGAATCTGATTTTTGTTCTAATGAAACTAACCCTCACAACTTGATTACACAAGCCATTGAACATTTAGAGAAACAACAAACAACACCAACTGGTACGTATGCTCATCTCCCTTCAGAAGCATACAAGGCCTTACCTATTCTGCCTCTAAATATTTCAGGATCACCTGTGCAGTTCATGGTGGAGCCACGCATTCGGTTCTGAAAAATAGGGAGCTACAACCAAATCCAAAAATGAGCGGCAACCATGTTTTTTCTATTTCTGCGTCCGGTCAGGTGGTAAAAGAACGTTTTAGCTACCCTCTTCGCTGTCAGCTGGGAGAGGGGCCGGTTTTCTGATTTCTCAACAATGTCCTGTAAATTAATTAGGAAGAGACCTGATGTGCAAACTAAATATTGCTCTTTTTTCATCACCACAAGGCATCTAAGTTGTTTCATCACCACAAGGCATCTAAGTTGTACCAGCTCAGGAGGACTCAGTGTTGATGGCAGTGAAATACAGCCCTCACGACCTCAAACATGAATATGAGTGGAAGGTGAAAGAAGGTACAAAAGCAAAATCCCTCCTTGATTTGGCGCAGAACCTGGTGAGTCCAGCATCTGTTTTTATGCCAGAAGGAGACCTCCATTGCACATCACACAGTTCTACAGGACCGGACACGGAGTATGAGCAGACATGGTTTAGCTCAGACACAGACACATTGAACATAACTTCTGTGGTTTGGGACACACATTCAGCTGCACTCAATGTCTGCCTCACATCTGAACAGCAAACACTTTACCGATTTCACGAAAGTCCATACATTTCTCTTTCTAAACTGGCTGGGGCAAAATGGGAAATTGTGAAAAAACTTATTCACCAAGCTCAGTCAGTTTCTGATTGGTAACAAACAAAGCGCGAGACCTCTGTTTTTCATTCAAAATCTGTGCACCTTTTTAAACGCCCACTCCATTGCACTGTGCAGGTCACCAGAGTAGGTCATTTAATTGAAGACTCTGAGGAGATGCTGTCACACGCATTTCTACATGAAAAAAACACCGTAAAAAATGCAGAAATCAACCCCTCAATACCCCTCCCTCCTACCATTTTTAACATGGCACTTAAAGAGAGTTTGGAGGGAGTCTCCCGGATCAGTTCTGATTCAATATGTGGATGATCTGTTATTGTGTGCACCGCCGGAAAAACAGTGTGAAACAGACACTGTTGCTTTGTTGAAGCATTTGTATGCATTTGGACATAAAGCTAGTTTGTCAAAACTGCAGTTTGTGAAATCAGAGGTCACTTTTCTTGGTCACGTTATTTCAAAAAGCTCAAAGTCTTTGTCTACTAAAAGGATCAAAGCTGTGCAGCAGATTCCTAAACCGATCACCAAGAAACAAATTATGTCCTTCCTAATCCTGACTTCTTATTGTAGAAATTTTATTCCAAACTATGCAGTATTAGAGAGGCCATTTTCTGAGCTGATACATGGGAAAAATATGGTGCCCTGAGGCATTGCAAGCATTTGAGGAACTGAAGAGGGAACTGCAATCCCCCCAGCTCTTGCATTGCCAGACCCACAAAAACGTTTTTTCAGATGGTTGATGAGAAAAATGGCTGCATGGTTTCGGTGCTCTTGCAAGAACATTGTGGTTTGAAACGTCCGGTGGCTTACTACTCTGCAAAACTTGATCCAGTTGCAGCTAGGCTCCCGGCATGTCTGAGATCAGTCGCGGCAGCTGAAAAGGCTGTTTTAGCCTCGAGAGACATAGTGATGTACTCTCCTCTCACTGTATTTGTTCCACATAACGTTGCAATTATCTTATTGGAACAGAGAACGTCGCACCTGTCTGCAGCAAGATGGTTAAGGTATTCGTCAATTCTGTTAAATTTGCCGAATATAACAGTGAAAAGGTGTACGGGACTAAATGCTGCCAGTTTGTTGCCTACGGATGATGACGGGGAACCCCATGACTGCCAGGCAGAATAAGAGGTACTGTGTACACCACGGCCTGACTTGACTGACACACCCCTGCAGAACCCTGACTTGATACTTTATGTGGACGGGTCAGCCTTCAGGGACCCGATGGGAAAGAATCGGGTGGGGTTTGCTGTTTGCTCTGATCATTGTACTCTGTCTGCAGGAAGCCTCCCGTCTAATTTCTCGGCACAGACTGCCGAGCTGAAGGCTCTAACGAGGGCCTGTGAGCTGTGGAAGGACAAGGCAATTAACATATGGTCAGACAGTGGCTATGCTGTGGGTATTGTGCATCATTTCGGGGTGCTCTGGAAGCACCGCAGATCCCTCAAGTCTGATGGAAAGCCCATTCTGAATGCACCCCAGGTCGCTGCTCTTCTGGAGGCAATTCTGTTGCCCTCCAATATTGCCGTTATGAAATGTGCAGCTCCCTCCTCCGCAGGGGACAGTGTTTCCTTGGGAAATTCTAGAGCTGATGCCGCAGCCAGAAGAGCCGCTCTACAGCCTCTGGCAACTACATGTTCTGTTATGACACAACTAGGTGATTAACCAGATGTGACAGATGTGGTTGCTGTGCAAAGTTTTGCCACCTCATCTGAGATTTCAGCCTGGAAGAAGGCAGGTTGTAAGAAAAATGAAGGGGTGTGGTTTTCGGTTGAAAACAAACCATGTCTTCCTAGACATTTCTTTCCAGTTTTTGCTAAATTCAGTCATGGGCTGGATCATTGTTCAAACAGTGGTATGTTTGATGTTTGATTTCTGAATGCTGGAAATCTGACAAGCTTAGAGATGATACAACTGTTGATTACTGGACCTGTTCTTCTAAGCTTTCCCTGCGTAGGTGGATTTTGAAACAGGAACAGGCGGGACCAGACGTTTACTGGGTTTGTGGCGACAGCAAGCTGAGATCCATTCTTCCGCCCAAGTGGGAAGGTATGTGTGCTCACGTGATGTTAGCTTATGATGTCTCGATTGCAATTGATCCATTCCAGGAAAGTGCAGTTTCCTCACATCACAGGTCTAGGAGAGAAGCACCTGTTCCAGGCAGCTTTGACGAGCAGGTTTACCTTGACGTGATTGGTGTGCCATGCGGGGTCCCAGATGAATTTAAAGCTAGGAACCAGATTCTAGCAGGGTTTGAGTCCATTTTATTGTGGCCTACTATTAACAAAAATGTGGATTGGATTAATTACCTGTTTTATAATCAGCAGAGGTTCATCAATTACTCACACAATGCGTTACAGGGTGTGGCTGAGCAGCTCCATGCAACCTCCCTAATGGCTTGGGAAAACCGGATGGCTATCGACATGCTAGCAGCAGAAAGGGGAGGGGCCTGTGAGATGCTGGGGGGAAGGTGTTGCACCTATATCCCGTGATACACAGATACTAATGGTAGTGTATCAAGAGCTTTAGAAGGCCTGAGAGTCATGAAAGAGGGCCTTGCTAAGAATGCTGGTGTAAACACTAATCTAGGAGGTCTGAGCGATTGGTTGGATTCTGTATTGGGTGAGTGGAAATCACTAGCTATTTCTTTGCTTGGAGCTTGTATTACAGCTTTTGCAGTTTTCTCTGTGTGTGGTTGTTGTGTCATTCCATGCATTAGAGGTCTGGTGATCAGAGTGGTTGACAGAGCTTTTACACATCAGATGTTAGCAAAATCTCTAGCTGGGTCGACCGATGTGAGCAAACCTGATGCAGACGCCAAAAGACGAGATGAAGAGGATGGAGACGGTGGATGTGACATGGACACGCTTGACGACCTCGAGCTATATGAGTAATTGAATTACAGGTGTATGACAATTACATTTTCTGATGTTTTTTCTTCTATAACAACTCTCGTGTCCTCCATGGCTGTTCCATGAAAGTTTAGCAGGGTCTCATCCGAGGTAAAGCTAAGAGAAAAAAGGGTTGATTTTCGTTTTTCAAATTATATTTTTTATTATTCTTTCATTAGTAGGTCATTTATGGCACCTATTCTTAACCATAGGGCCGCGGCCCACACCTGGGCCGCGAGCGCCACCTGGAGGGCCGCAAAAAAAGTACGTTTTTTACCTGTGGGCCGGGAGGGCCGCGGGACCGAACAAGTTATCAATTGAAGACAGCAGAATGACCACTGTTGTAAGACAGCTGCAATACACCATTACACCACTAGTGGCAGTAATGCCTCTGTTAGTTGTTGACTATCACGCGCCAATAAGCAGAAGAAGACACTCAGTCAACCGTAGCCTGTTATGGAAAAGTTAATATGGAGCAGTTTTTAAAGCGGAAAAGTGGAGACCAAAGTCGCGCCAGCCCGGCACAAAAGTCAAGATTTTGCCGCAAATACAATCCTGACTTCATTAAGTATGGATTTGTGAATGGAGGTGACGAGGCAGAGCCGAGAGCCCAGTGTGTGGAGTGTGGGCTAATGCTATCCAATGAAGCACTGAAGCCTTCGAAACTAAAGCGGCATCTAGAAACCAAACATCCATCGCTTGTGGGAAAGTCTTTCCCCCATTCCACCCAGGCTGGATCTGATCATGTCTGTGAAGCAGGCCCAAGTGTCTCATTAAGAGGGGAACATAAACAGAATTGTCCAAATTGGACTGTTGTGACTGTTATTGTTCATTTATTACAGATACGAAGAGCAACTTCACGTTCTACCATGCAAAAAAGTTGACTGCTGAAACAATATTCAAATTATTTTGCACTTTATTTCAATTTACACTTTGTTTCAATTTTCATTTACAAATTATTTAATTTGAAAAATATTTTAGAAACATATTGTTTGTTTTTATTTTTATTGATATACTTTTTCTATTTTTTTTTTGTAAGTAAAATTTCTCAAATAAAATTTTTCTTGATGCAGACTGATTTGTCCCATGAATTCTGTGTTTGGCATCTTGTGTGCAGGTTTACATACACATGAATAATGAACTGATAAACTGCAAGTGAATTTTGTTAAATTATTTAATACAAATCAAACCACGGGTGAGATCAATGAACCAATACAGTGCTAATATTTGAATGGGCCCTGGCCCACTTTGTATTTTAAAATTTGGGCCCCGATATCAAAAAGGTTAAGAACCCCTGATTTATGGGATGTCAGTCAGGTTTCCTTATTATTTTTTATTTGTCTTATTCAATTCCAGTCGATTGTTATTCAACAATTATTTCCTTTTTCAGTTATTTCATTGTTTTGTTTATTCATATTAAATCTATGAATAAGGGGAGGAGATTATAAATTCATTTATGAGCAGTGAATCAGTACTGAAATTGAGTCTATTGTTATTGATTACTACTGATCTGTTTTTTTTGCATAACCTCTTTAAAGGGTCACTGTGGAGCTGACACAAGGGTGACTGATGATCTTTTGATTTCGGGGTTTTCACAATGGATGCACATTTAAGGGAAGAGTATACGTTTCAATTTGTGAAAATGTATTTTACTCATTCATGGTGGACTTGACTGATCCTGCCTAAAAATAGTTTTTTTCTTCTCTATTTTGCAGTTATTTCTTAGACATCCGGGTTTTGATGACGAGCGATGCAGAAATGGCTACCTTGGGGGCAAAGGAGTCGCCACATTCTTTTTCACCCAAGAAGTCGTGAGACGACAAACACGACCATAGGTTGGAGGTTGATCATCTTACTCCCCTGGGTTTTTTGAATGTGGTGTTGCATCTGGTCCAATAACTGTCATCAGGAAAGATGTATAGAACTCATAATTTTGTTCAGAAGTTGACTTACTGTAACATGTAATGCACAAAAATCATTTGCTATTGTTTTTTTGTTTTTTTCAGTGCCTGCCTTCTCATTAGTGGTAGTTTCAAGTGGGCCATTTTTAATCATTTATGATTGTTGTTGTTTTGTTTATCACATATGATAAAGAGGGAGGACTATTGTGGAAGAAATGTAATGTTCTGTTCTGTGTAGTTCACATACTGATAGTTACTATGTGTCTCTTCTTTATGATATGGTGACCAATCTGATTATGTGACACTGTATGAATTTAGGTCAGGTCAAACCTGCTGATTCAGACTCTTACAGCCTGGGTTGGCATGGCAACTCTCTTTTACGTCTAAGAACATCCTGACATACATTGATTATGCTTCTATATCATATCTTCTACGCCTAATGAGTCGAATGGCTACCGACTGAGAAATGTTTGTTTGTAATGTCATAGGTGATAGGCTCTTGATTACTGAACCTATATAATCCTGTGTCTTGTTTTGGAAGGCTAGTCAGTATAGCATATTCTCTCTGCTGACGCTGTACCTCCTTGTGTTGATCAACCAAGTCTGTATTAAAACCTCCAAGAAACTGAAGGAATCTCTCTCATCTGTTTTATTAAAGAACTTCGATAACAGTGTATAACATGACCACTTTGTAGAGGACATAACCAAGGAGTAGGACGTGTGTCTGTTTAGGTCTGCAGGAAACTACGTTTAAACTACTATTTTCAAAGGCAACCTCTTTAAATACCCATATAAACAGAGGCATTTTTGCTTTGTGCAACTGCTAGACATGCGGGATGTCGTCCAAGCCTGGGAAAACTCGACAAACAACCTTATCTACCTCAAAGCCTTCTCCACCGAGTCCAGGGACGGCAGGAGAGGGCTCTTCAGCTACGCCTCTCGATTTTGAACGATTTAAGCACGAACTACGGGAAGACTAAGTCGGTGAAATGAAAAAAGAGGTCCGGTCTGTGCTCGAAAGCGACCGGGATTTTTCAAATCAGAAGTCCTGGCTCTGAAATCAGGTTTGGAGGAATTCAAAAACACAACAAACTCAGAATTAGCCGACTTACGCAGCACTTTAGCAAGAGCAGAGCACAGCCTGTCCATGTGCAGCGACAATGTAACAACACTACAACACACCGTGAAGCGCCTGACAGAGCTTACTGAAACTCTTCCAAACAAATTGGAAGATTTAGAAGGGAGATCACGGAGGAATAATATAAGGATTGTTGGAATTCCTGAATCTCCTGGCAGCTGTTCCACTTCAATGGTTTCAACTTTGCTCAAAGATGCGTTCAACCTGGAAAAAGCGCCCCAGGTTGACCGGTCACACCGTTTATCACAGCCAGCTCCACAAGGAGGCCAATGCGCGAGCGGCATTCAATGACGTCAGGTGGATGCTGAAGGACATCCCAGGAGTTAGGTTTGGACTTCTTTTCCCAGCCCGGCTCCGCATCTCATTCAACGGGGCCGAGTCGTTTTTCATTGACCCTGACACTGCTCCTGAGTATATTTCCCAGAACATTATCCGCCGTCAATGAGGACCGCCTGCCGTGATCACGATGGTCATCCATTAGGATTGTTTAGGTGATATTTTTTCTTTTCCTCACTGTTTTGCATTATGTTTGATCACAATATAAGTTCAGACAACAAGGACTGTAAAAGCCACACCAGTCCTTTGTGAGGACGGTCTATTTATTTATTTTTATTATTCTCTCTTCCTCACTGCTCTGTTTTATATTCGATCATAAGTTAATTGCACAACAAGGACTCTCAAAGCCACAATAGTCGTTCGTGTGGACTCGTAAATTGATATTTTATTTTATTGTCACTTTCCTCACAGGTTTGCATTATGTTTGATCATAATATAAGTTCAGACAATAAGGACTGTCAAAGCCACATCAGTGATTTGTGAGGATGGTCTTTTTATTTACTTTATTTGTTTATTTATTTATTTTTCATTATTCTCTCTTCCTCACTATTTTTGTGTTATATTCGATCAGTTAATTACACAGCAAGGGTGGTCAAAGCCACAATAGTCGTTCGTGTGGACTGTAGGGTGATATTTTATTTAATTTTTATTATTTTCCTCACTGGTTTGCATTAGGCTATGTTTGGCCAATATAAACTTAAATCTTTGAACGATGGCTATTTGACTAATGGCTGGTCTAATATGGCAACTTGTCATTCCTTTTAATTTTCCTTAATCTCATTTTCCATCAATGTTTAAAATGTTCCTTCCTGTTTATTATCACCTCTTAGTTCCTGCAGACTGCATACCAACTTAGTTGGTAGTCAGGCTACCTGCTAAGCCATGTGCCATTACCTCTGTTTAGGGGCTGTTTATGCGATCTCCAGTTCAGGTGGAGGTTGGCAATGGGATATTGAATACACATTTACTAGTCTGTTTCTTTCTACACAGCGTACTGCTTTTGTCGGCTCACTGCTAGGACCTTTTATTATTACGTCACCCAAGCGGTCACTTAAAATATTAAATGACTCCACAAACTAGCGGTGCGCTCTGTGCCACACGCCTCATTAGCTGGAATATAAAAAGGATGAATCACCCAATCAAACATACCCGTGTCTTCACACATTTGAAATCCTTAGATCCAGACATAATTTTCTAACAGGAGACACATCTTTTAGCTAGTGAGCATTCCAAATTAGAAAGAGGCTGGGTTGATCAAATATTCTGTTCTAACTATGGGGCCTGAACCAGAGGGGTGCCAATACTGATTGAAAGGGCGACCCCTTTTGTCCCATCTCAAGTTATCTCTGATACTAATGGACGATATATCATAGTCTCAGGGAAACTTTTTGGCACTCCAATTATACTGGCTAACGTGTACGGTCCAAACTGGGATAGTCCACAGTTTTTTTCATGCCTTATAGCCAAGTTGCCAGATATCGATTCACATCATATCATAAACTTTATCATAAACATCATCATAAACTTTTTGCTTTTAAATTCTGACAAGACAGAAGTTGCTGTCTTTGGACCAGAAGTTCTTAAACAGAAACTGATTAGTCAATCACTTCATCTGGATGGCATTAAATTGTCCCCCAGTAATAACGTAAAGAACCTCGGCGTTATTTTTGACCAAGACTTGACATTTAAATCCCATATTAAACAGGTTTCTAGGATTTCTTTCTTTCACCTCCGGAATATTGCTAAAATTAGAAACATCCTGTCCAGGAGTGATGCTGAGAAACTAGTCCATGCATTTGTTACCTCAAGGCTGGACTACTGTAATTCTTTACTATCAGGAAGTCCACAAAATGCCATTAAAAGCCTTCAGTTGATCCAAAATGCGGCAGCAAGAGTTCTGATGAATATTAAAAAGAGAGATCACATTTCTCCTGTTTTAGCTTCCCTTCATTGGCTCCCTGTTAAATCCAGAATAGAATTTAAGATCCTTCTTCTTACATACAAAGCCCTTAATAATCAAGCTCCATCATACATCAGAGATCTAATTGTTCCATATGTTCCTAAAAGAGCACTTCGCTCTCAGACTGCAGGTTTACTTGTAGTTCCTAGGATCTCTAAAAGTAGAATGGGAGGCAGATCTTTTAGTTATCAGGCTCCTCTCCTGTGGAACCAGCTCCCAGCTTTAGTCCGTGAGGCAGACACTCTGTTTACTTTTAAGGCCAGGCTTAAAACTTTCCTTTTTGATAAAGCTTATAGTTAGAGTGGCTTAGGTCATCCTGAGCTATCTCTGTAGTTATGCTGCTATAGGCTTAGACTGCTGGAGGACAGACTTACCAATTTTCTTCACTCTGCTACTTCCTTTTCTCCTACGACTCTCCAGTTGTATTACAGTACATTCTGTTATTTCGACTGTTAACTTTGTTTTCTCTCAGTGTTTTTCTCCCCATCGAAGATACACCTGGTCTGGTATCCTGCTTGGCTGCAATGCCCTGTTGGACGGGGGTCATCGACTGGGATGATCCTCTCAGTAACTGAACATCCACTGTGTCCTGTTATCAACTTTTTACTTTCTGTAACATAGAAAGTTCTCTTATATCGGATCTTCTGTTCCTTCTGTGTTCTGCTCTGTCTTCTCAAACCCCCAGACGGTCGTGGCAGATGGCCACTCCTACTGAGCCTGGTTCTGTTGGAGGTTTCTTCCTGTTAAAGGGGAGTTTTTCCTCTCCACTGTCGCTACATGCTTGCTCAGTATGAGGGATTGCTGAAGGATTGCTGTGGTTGGAAATCTGCCCAACCTCACGCCAATGACTGACGCAATCTGCTGGGATTCCTTAAATAGGAAACTTTTTAACTGATTGGAATGTTTGTATAATTGTATTGAAATGACTTCTTGTTAAGTGCCTTGAGATGACATCTGTTGTGAATTGGCGCTATATAAATAAACTGAATTGAATTGAAATCATCTGGTATTGGGAGGAGACTTCAATTGTGTTCTCGACCCAGTTTTAGACAGGTCCGGGGCTGGGACCCGAACCAATATCTCTAAGTCCGGGGCGGTACTTCTGTCCTTTCTTAATGACTATGGACTTCTGGACCCTTGGAGAAGCTCTAACCCGACAACCAGGCAGTACTCTTTTTACTCTCCAGTGCACAAGTCTTACTCAAGAATAGATTATTTTCTTTTGATAACAGGGTTCTGTCTTTTGCCAAACATTCAAAATATAGCATTATTATATCCGACCACTGCCCTCTGCAATTAGACCTGCATATGCCAAATAGCAGCACAAAACACAGAACGTGGCGCTTTGATCCATTGCTACTAGCTGATAATGATTTCACAGAATTTATTAATAGTCAAATAGATTACTTTTTTGAGATCAATATAACTCCAGAGGTGTCATATAGCACCATCTGGGAGGCATTTAAAGCGTATATAAGAGGGCAACTCATCTCCTATTCAGCCAACTTGCAATCAAAGCATAATTTGCGACTTAATGATATGTCCAGACAGACAAAAGACCTAGATTGTAGGGCTGCTTCTGACCCTTTTGATTCTAACCTGCACAAAAAGCGTCTATTACTGCAGTCAGAGTATGATTGCATATCCATCAGAGACACCGAACGGCTCCTTTTAAAATCAAAGCAAACATGTTACGAACACAGTGATAAAGCCGGCAGACTCCTCTGCCACCAACTACGTCAGACAACATCTAAGACCACTATCCCTGAAATCCGTATTGCACCAGATAAAACCACCACCCACCCACAGATGATTAATGACCAATTCAGACATTACTATGCAGATACTTATACATCTGAGGCTAATGCTGATACTGGGGAGATCCAAGAGTTCCTGGATAAACTTGACATCCCACAGATAAGCCCAGAAGCACAAAAGTTTATTGATACTCCTATAACGTGTCAAGAAATTACACAAGCTATCAGCTCCTTACAAAGCGGTAAAGCAGCAGGCCCTGATGGGATATAAATTGAATTGTATAAAGCTTTTTCCAACAAGCTAACACCTATACTAGGTTCTCTATATACAGACATGCTATTTGCGAAGACAATGCCAGCAACAATGAATCAGGCTATAATAACAGTCTGACTAAAGAAGGGCAAAGACTCTCTAGAATGTAGTGGGTACCTTCCAATTAGCCTTCTTTGCTTTGACTACAAAATTCTTACAAAACTTTTAGCACACCGACTGGAAACTCATCTCTGATCTCATCTCCCCTGATCAAACAGGTTTCATACCTGGTAGGCAATCCTTTTTTAATATGCAGCATCTTCTCAGCATACTTCACTCCAACCATTCTTCAGACACACCAGAAGTTCTACTCTCCCTAGACTCCTTTTGACCGCATTGAGTGGTCATACCTTTTTAAAGTACTTGGTAGATTTGGTTTTGGCCCAACATTTCTCACATGGATCAACTTAATTTACAGCACTCCACAGGCAGCTATGCACACTCATTTTATACATTCTAATTTCTTTTCTCTTTTCTTTTAAACATGGGGTGAGGCAGAGCTGCTATTTGTCACCTTTTCTGTTTAATTTAGCAATTGAACCTCTGGCCATAGCTCTCAGAGCTGACAATAGAGTGCCTGGAATTGTTAGGGGGAGCTTTACCAACAAGGTTTCACTTTACGCTGATGACCTCCTTCTGTATCTTTCCAAACCTACAGATTCCTTACGTTATATCATACATCTCCTGGAAGATGTTAAAAGGATATCTGGCCAAAGTTGAACCTATCCAAAAGGGTTCTGTTTCCTATTAACAGTTTAGAACAGAATCTTGATAATAAGGTTTATCCATTTAGAGTGGACAGAGAATCCTTTACCTACCTTGGTATTGTGGTCACACGCTTTTACAAGAATATATATGAGGCCAACTTCAAAAAGCTCCTTAAAAATATGAAACTCAATTTGAAGTGTTTGTCTACCTTACCCATCTCCCTAGCAGGCCGTGTTAACACCGTGAAAATGACAATCTTACCTCAATTTTTGCATGCGTTTCAAATGCTACCACTGTTTCTCCCGTTCTTCTTCTTTAAGGATCTACATTCACATATCTCATCATTTATTTGGAACAAATCTGTCCCAAGAGCAAGAAGGGCTATTTTAGAGATCCTAAATCTGCCGGTGGGCATTCACTTCCTAACTTCATGTTATACTTGTCATGATGCAAGGTTAGGGAGGACCCAAATGCAGCAGAGTAACGTCAAAAAAGGATTTAATGAAAAAACACAAGGAAGGGGAACTTACAAAACTCAGGAGGATACAGGCAGCAAACAGGGAAAAACAGGAACCAGGATGGGCAACAACGAGGGCAGGAACCGGCAAGGGAAGAACGACAACGGACCAGCGAGTAGTGACTGAGAGAGGACCGAATTTATACTGAGGAGGAAATGAGGAAGTGACTGAGAAGACCAATGATCAATTAGTGGGAGCAGACGCAGGTGGGAGGGAGAGAGCAGGTGGAAGTAATCAACTGGGATAGGAGGAAAAAAGGCTGGGAGACAGATAACTCTTAAGAAACTAAAGATAAGTCTGGAAGGGAATCTAATGAAACACTGGAAAACAGAAGGAGGAACAAAATATAACCACCGGGACTAATGAAGGATAAGTATTAATATGAACTTGGGGAAAATAGAGATTAACACAAACAACTGCAACCAAACACAAGACCACCAGAGGCAGACAAAGAATAACTAAAACATAATAGAACTAAATAAGGAAAATTAACAAAACACAAACACCCAGGAACCATGACAATACTACTGGGCAGCCAATCTCTCCAAATTGCCCTATTGGATTACATCAATCAGAACAGGGCAAAGCCCCACTTGGGTTGCCATAGAACTGAAATATGCCCCTCTTTTTCACCACTACCTAGCCTTTGTACTTCCTTTTCTAAGAAATCTAACTACTCTTCTCCAAACCCTGTGACAAAACACTCTCCCAGAATATAGCGTCAATTCAGGAAACGCTTTAACCTGACCCATACAAGTCGCTTTATGCCCCTGACTCATAACGATATTTTTCCTGTTGCACAATTCGATCCAGCTTTTCGTTCTTGGTATGACAATGGCATAGTGTTCTTTAAAAATCTATTTGTAGGTGGCACCTTCATTCCATTTGAGGTACCTACAGGCCCATAGTTTTGCAAGGGAACGCTACCCATTCCCACACCTACCTGATAATGATTTGCTTGACAAAATACTGAGGCGTGATCCAACCCTTAAGGGCAACATTTTATTTATATATAACACCATTCTTAATCTCAGTACACCCTCATTAGAGAAGACTAGATGTGCCTGGGAACAGGACCTGGGAGTCCAACTCTCAGCACAGACCTGGGAAGGTAGCCTAGACTCCATCCACACTTCTTCTTTGTGCCTTAGACATAATCTGATACAATTTAAGATTATATGGGTTGTTGTTTGTTTAATTGTACTGTGAAAACTTTGAAAAATAAACTTTAAAAAAAACAAAAAAAACAAAAAAATAATATTACCTTTAAACCTGGCTGAGCCTGGCCTTCAGCAGCTGTTTTTGTAATGTGTAGAGGGGTTGCGATTTTTTTTCTCCATTAGTCCAAGTCCAATTTATTTATAAAGCACATTTAAAAAAACAAAGAGTTTGCCCAAAGTTCTGTACACAAATTAAAAGATAAAACAAGACAAATAAAAGAAGGAAAAACTATAAAACTGCTATTTAAAATAGTCACATAAAATACAGCAGGGACAATAAAAGGACCATATCAACTCACAACTGTCCAAATGCTATTGAAATAAAATGTATTTTTAAAAGTGACTTAAAAACAGAAATGTAACAGATTCCAGAGTTTGGAAGCCACAGATGAAAAAGTTCAATGTCCTCTAAGTTTCCACCTAGTTTTAGGGACAACCAAGAGCAGCTGGTCAGCTGAACTAAGCCCCCACAAAGGATGATAAGGCCAGAGTAACTCCAAAAAGTAAGGAGGAGCAGGACCATTTAGACATCTTATTTGTGTTAGGATTTGTGTAAGGAACTGCCAAAATTTGGTCATGACTTTCTGCCTAAAAGCTGAGTGAATCCGCCATCTTTATTTCTCGCTGTGAATTTGTAGTTCAAGTTTAGGTATGCCGTACAAGTGTCAAAATGTTCTGTTGTTGGGTGTATTAACCCGCACAACTCTTTACACCATCTCCCAGCATCAGAACTGCTTCGAAGTGCTTGGTTACGTTTTATTATTAATGGTAATGTACCCGAATTTGTGGCTAAAGGTGTTTTTGTTTGTGCCAAACACTTCAAAGACCAGTGTTTCAGTAACCTCCGCCAGTATCTACAAGGGCTTTCTGAAAGACTTTGTCTTATCGAGGGCTCAATCCCTTCTGAATATGAAAATGGTGGACACAGCACAGTGGTAAGCTTCAATTAACGCTAAAATTACAGCAAACGGTATTTTTGGACATACATTTATTGCCTCTTGGACATTATTTTGATAGTATTAGCATCGGACGTTCTGCTTATGTTAGCGCTATGTGCTAGATGTTTTAGCTGTTTTAGCTCCCCGATTGTTTTGAAAGAGTTTGTTGACTGTAAAGGTGGACAGGTTCATATGCTACTTTGAAATAAATAAAGTTTTTCCCTTTCTTCATGGAGTATACCTGCTTTGAAAACAAAGTTGTCATGATTTAGTTTAATCTTTTATCTTTATATTGTAAGAAAACCTACTTTTTATAGCTTTGAAGTTTGTATTGTTTTAGCTGTGGTATTTCAGATCGATGTAAAGCATAGCACATTACTATGTTTTAAACAAGGTTTGGGTCATTAAACAGTCGCCTTTTTTGTTAGTGTCTCTTCTGACATTTAAAAAAATATTTAAGAATAAAACGTTTCAATATAGGTGTCACATTTGGACACCCATATGCCTGAACATGGTGTTCGTTATGGACAATCCATGACAATTCGTGACGAGCACAGAAGTCCAATGACAAAACACCTCTTGGGTTCAGATCGGGGGGCCATTCTGCCCAACCACACCCCTTCAGGTCTCACTGTCATTGCCCACGTGAGTGCTGAAGTCCCCAGCAGAACAAGGGAGTCCCTGGGAGGACCCCTCTCCAGCACCCCCTCCAAGGACTTCAAAAAGGGTGGGTAATCTGATCTGCCATTTGGTGGGTAAGCACAAAAAACAGTCAGGACCGTCCTCCCACCCATAGCCGGAGGAAGGCTACCCTCTCGTTCACCAGGGTAAACCCCAACATATAGGCGCCGAGATGGGGGGCAACAAGTATGCCCACCCCAGCTCAGTGCCTCTCAGCGGGGGTAACTCCAGAGTGGAAGAGAGTCCAACCCCTCTCAAGGAGACCGATTCCAGAGCCAGAGCCGTGCTTCAAGGTGAGTCCGACGATGTCCAGTCGAAACCTCTCACACCAGCTCCAGCTCCTTCCCCACCAGAGAGGTGACGCTCCACGTCCCAAGAGCCAGGTCCTGCAGCCGAGGATCGGACTGCCAAGGTTCCTGCCTTTGGCCACCGCCCATCCTGCATTGCACCTGACCCCTATGGCCCCTCCCACAGGTGGTGAGCTCATGGGAAGGGGGACCCATGTTACCTCTTCAAGCTGAGCCTGACCGGGCCCCATGGTTAAAGGTCCGGCCACCAGGTGCTCGCCAACGTGCCCCACCTCCAGGCGTGGCTCCAGAGGGGGGCCCGGTGACCCGCATTTGGGCAAGGAAAAACTAGATCAATTGGTCGTATTCATCATAGGGGTCTTTGGGCTGCACTTTGTCTGATCTCTCATCTCGGACCAAATTGCCATGGGTGACCATACCAGGAGCAAAAAGCTCCCGACAAGTGTCCCGGATCATTGGGACACTCAAAGCCCTCCACCACGATAAGGTGGCAGCCCAGGGAGGGGCAAATTCAATTAAACACAAACATTTTCATTTACACATTTATTTATCTACTTATGTTAGATATGTGTTGGGTGTGTTGTTTTCCTTTTCGCCACAGCTGTAGGTGGGTCATCAGACAGAGGCAAGATGGGGTAGGCTACAGATTGTGGTGTTGTGTATGTTTTCTGATTTTTTTTCCTCAATAAAGAGCATTCACTCTACTATCCTCAAAAGAAACATTAACTTGGAAGGGATAAAGGAATGACATGGAGCTGCATAAGAAGGAAAAAAGCAATTCTATACCTTGCTAACTGCTAAGCTATGTTAGGCAATAGACTGCCTTCTTCTTTTAGTCTTATTGTTCACCTTACAAACCAAAGATTCATTCTCAGTCCATTTTTATTAGATTGGTAGTCAAAAAGGACAGAGCTTAGGAGCATGCTGTAAATACCCCCACTGCTCCAGGATACACCTTTGTGGAAGTTGACAGGAAAGAGACCAGAAAAGGTATTTGCAGTCTCAGCTTGTTTAATGGATAACTTCCAACACTCAAAAAATACAATCTTTTTTTGTTTTTCCCTCCAGTTTTTCTTCCTCACTCAAAATCACATACACTTCCTGAACCACAGCCCTTCACTATAAGAGCATGCCTTCTTGTGTGAAATATGCATTTAAGTGTCGAACACACAGGCCCCCACTTGAACACAAAGAATGACACATAAACATTAGTACCACAACATCCAACTCAACACCAAAAGTGCAAAAGTTTAGCAGTATCGCTTGGGGGTTTAACCAGTCAGCCGCTACTGCTGTGCTTTCGGCAACAAGTGGTGAGATGGATGCAGTAGCATGGCTCTGACTATTATGAAACTGCCCAACCGCAGGGGAAAAAACAGCAGTCGGGGGGGAGGGTGTGAGTGATAGGAGCAGAAATGGGAGGACGGCCACGGCGGGAGGGCTGGGCCAACTCAACAGGACCATCAGGGAGCATGTGAGCTGGTTTAAGGTGATCCACTGAAACACGCTCCTGGCTGCCTCCCAACTCAACCAAAAAATATTTAGGCCTCGCCTTTAGAACACGAAATGGGCCATCATAAGGAGGTTGAAATGGAGAACGATGCGCGTCATGATAAAAACGTACTTGACAGACATCGGAGTACTTAGGCCCATACAACTGCGGAAGGCAGTGATGTACTGATACTGGGGTGAAGAACCTTGCATCCTCGAGAAAAACTGCCCTGCCCACTGCATCCGCAACCGAACCAGCTGCACCAGTAAGAAACTCCCTGGCACTCTCAAAGCCTGACCAAGGATCAACTCATCTAAAGAAAACAGAAAATCCTCCTTAGGAGCTCAACACAGGCCCAACAGGACCCAAGACAGGTGGTTAACCCAGCAGTTGTCCACCAGCAAGGCCTGTAAAGCAGCTTTCATTGTAGGGTGGAACCTATCACAAAGGCCATTAGATTGCGGGTGGTATGCGGCAGTGTGGTGGAGTCTGACCCCCAGGTTTTCGGCCACTGTCGTCCATAACTCAGAGGTGATACATGAAGCAGCTCATGTTCTCACATCCTTCCGGAGCCTGGCCCACACAAACTTGGCCCCCACCAGCTTAACCAAAGCTTTAACTCCTGGGTGCGAAAGGGAATGAATCGCATCATAAACTGGACAAAGCCAGCAGGTAGGAACCAATGGGCGAGGCCTACCCACAGAGACATCCCAAAGGAGGGTTACACAACTGTCCTGAAACCGAACATCCTCCAACCGCAACCCAGACTCTGCTGTCCTAAAAGCCTGAACCTCTGCATCTGTAAGTTGGTCGGCAGCCATGGCTGAGGAGTCCACGCCTAAGTGCACAGAACTAATTTGCACCCTGGACAGAGTCAATCACCAGATTACACTTTCCAGCCACATGCTGAATGTCAGTGGTAAACTCGGAAATTGCAGAAAGTTGCAGCTGCTGCAGTGCAGGCCATGGTTCGGAAACCTTCGCCATAGCAAAGTGAGAGGCTTGTGGTCAACAAAAGCTGTAGAATTGCGACCCTCCAACAGGAAATAAAACTGATGGGTTGCAAGAAAAAGGGCAAATAACTCCCTGTCAAAAGTACTGTACTTCCTCTCAGCACCACTAAGCTTCCTGCTAAAGAAGGCGAGGGGATGCCAGGCACCATCAATCCACTGTTAACACACGACACCGACTGCATAATCGGAGGCATGGGAGGTAATCGGGTTGATAAACTCTTACTCAAATGTTTCAGATTATTCTATAAATTGGTTAAAATCTACAGTTCTTCCAATCAATTGTTCTGTCCAGAATCCAACTAATACACAACTGCAGTCAGGGAATATTACCTATTTAGGTATCGATGTCTCACCAAGACTGGCAGATTTAATAACGCTAAACTACATCCCACTTTTAAAAAAAGTGGAAGATGATCTTGCTAGATTGAAATCCCTACCCATATCACTTATGGGAAGGGTTGCTTCAATAAAAATGATGGTTTTGCCCAGAATCAACTACTTATTCTCAATGATCCCAAGTAAACCATCACTACACTGGTTTAGATCTCTGGACTCCTCTATCTCTAAATTTCTTTGGAAAGATAAACCCCCCCGTATCAGCTTAAAAACACTGCAGAAGACCAAAGAAAAAGGAGGTCTAGATCTACCAAACTTCCATCATTATTTCTTAGCCAACAGGCTCCAATACATCTCAAGATGGTTAAAACATAGCTACCTAGACGAGTCCTGGATAGACGTAAAACAGACACTATGTAATAAGATAAAACTTTCAGACCTACCATTTATTAGCTCAAATATAAAACAATATGAATGCTTTAAAAGCATAAATATCAGCTCCTCTCTGACAGCATGGTGGGAGTTTCTAAAAATGACAGAGTCCACAATAATCCCATGCAGATGTACACCCATCTGGAATAACCCTGACATCTTGCAAAAAAAATGTATGATAAGTTTCCCAGTCTGGAGGTGCAATGGAATTGAATACCTGGAACATATATTTGAAGGAACAGACTTATCCCATTTAATACATTAATTACACAATATGGAATTGATAAAAACAAATTCTTAGAATATCAACAAATTAAATCTATTATTAAAGGTAAATTTAGGCTCAATACAGCTGAATTACAAATTCCAGCAAGAGTTTTAGATTTTCTTAATCTCAACCCCCCCAAATTGCTGTCTAAAATATACAAAACTTTATCTACATTAGATGAATCAATAGCCATCCCTATTTCAAAATGGGAGGTGGATTTATCAGCCGGCTTTGACCAAAACGTCTGGTCTCAGATATGTTTAAGAACCTAAAATAACAAAAAATCCTCATTTGCAATTAATACAATACAAAATCCTTCATAGAGTACACTATACAGGTCAACGAATGTTTAGGATGGGTTTTACATCGTCTAATACCTGCTTACAATGCACAATCAATATACCAGATACTTATGCTCATGCGCTTTGGTTCTGTCCACCTGTTAAGAAATTTTGGTGCCAGATATGTGAGGACTTATCAAAGTGTCTGAAATGTAACATCCCACCATCTCCCTCAATTTGCCTGTTAGGAAATTTAAATGATGTCACCATGGACACAAAGTCAGTTCTAATGGTTCACATTGCCTTATGCATCGCTAAGAAAACTATCCTCCTGAACTGGAAAAATAAAAAAGCTCTTAATATTAATCAGTATAGAAATCTCTTGTTGGACCATATTGGTCTTGAGACGGCCTCTGGCTCCATATCTGATCAATCTCTCTGGGCTCCTTTGATCGGCTCCATCACCTAGTGGGGGTGGGGGGCACTTGGTTTTGTCGTTTGGGACACTGTTGCTGATGTGGGGGTTTTGGGGTTGGAGGCGTCTGGGGGGGACCACAGGGGGTGGGATCACTGGGCGGATGGGGCGCTGGACGTTGTGGCCGGCCTGGGGTTGGGCTTTGGGTGGTAACTCCTGATGGCTGCATACGGTGCCTTGGGGGGGGTTGCACTGGCGGACATGGGTTACTGGCCTGGTGGCCGTGCTGCGCCTGGGTAGGGTCTGGGGTGGGCCTGGGGATTCGGGGCTCGGGGGCGCCGCGCCCCTTAGCTGTGGTCCTGGCTGGGGGTCGGCCGGCGTGGGGTCTCTGTTGGCTGTGGGCGTCGGGGCCGGCCAGCGGCCGGCATGTGCAGCCGCCTCTCTCTTTTTCTCTGGGCCGATTGTTATCGCCGGTCCCTGTATGGCGTCTCGCCTTGTTTGCTGGTTGGGGTGCCTGGCTGCTGGTCGCGGCAGCTGGGTGGCGTTTCTGGGCCGGATCAGTCCTTTTTTGTGCTGGACTCGCTCCTGGGTCTTGGTCTTTGTGCGGGGCGCTGGGGTTGGGCATTTGGCCGGGTTCGGTCGGACTTGCGGGTGGACTGGCCGGGTGTAGGGCGTGCAGGGCAGGTGGGTGGGGCGCTGGGTTTGGTCTCCTGCCGGGCCGTCGAGCAACTGGTCGCTCCACAAGGAATGAGGCTGGTGGATGTCGGCCTGGTGGGTCGGCCGCCCGGCTCATCGGTTTGCTCCTGGTCTGGGCAGGTACGTCGCCGTGGTTCGGCCTCCGGTGTGCGTGTGGCGCTGGGGGCCTCCTTTGCTGGCGGGGAGGCAGCTGCTGTGTAGCGACAGGTGCTCTCCCCCTACGAGGGCACTTGGACGGGGGGAGGGGTGTGCGGGAGGGGGGGGGGGGGGGGCGAACTCAACCTGGGTGTCTAGTGTCTTTTGTGTTTTGAGAGTAGAGCGAATGTCAGGGTGGGTTTAGTTCCCCTTCTGGGATGGGGCTGGGGGGACTGCCTTGGGGTCCATGGGGCTTTGTGGTGCTGTGGCCGTGGGCCCCGGGTCGAACGTGCCATGACCTCCCTCCCCTGGTGGATCCCGGTGAACAGCGGTGCCTATTGGGGTCAGAGGGGGAGCTGGCTCCCTGGGAAGATCCCTGGACACCTCTGTCCACCCACTCCATCACTTTACCACTCATATAGGGTCTTGGGGCATGGGCACATCACTGGGGTGCGAGGAGGGGCTTCCCTCCTCGCTATCCTGTGGTGTTCTGGGTCCCAATTTTAATATACAACTTAGACACTCCCACTTATAACATTCTCACGCGACACATATGTAGGGACTTTGGGGTGGGCACACTTTTCGGCATCCAGAGGGGGAGCGGTTCAATCAGCTTCACCTCTGGTGCCGGTGCCCACTGTTAAACCACATATAGACACTGAGGGCTCGGGGTGGGGGTTGGGGGATGTGTGGCTGCCTTCCCCAAGCGGCTAGTTAGAAAGGTTGGTTAGGGTGATGCACGAGTAACTCTGTCTCCTCCGTGTTCTGGCACGACATGTTTGAATTAAATACTTAAACGCCTTCTTGGACTCAAGTCATATTTATAATGGAAACCCTGAGATACTATTTTTTGCCATTACACCACCCCTCTGTTTTAAATGCACATTATAACAACACGCATCAACACCATACTCGAGCGGGAGGATGGAGGCTAGGGGTCTTTTCAAACCCCTGTTCGCTACGGGCCATCAGGGGTTGGGGTCCGGAGGAGGAACAGGTGGTCTGTTCGGGGTCCTGGGCTGTCGGGCTGCTTTGCCACTGTGGGGCCCTTGGCGGTCTGCTTGTCTCCGTCCTAGAAGGTAGGGGTCCATCTCCCGGGTCCGGGGACTGGTGGCTCTACTGGGGCATCGCTACCTGGACCTGGGAGCATAAAGTGTGTATGGGGTGTGTGAGTGAGGCTACAGCGTCATTTTTCTGGGTGTCTTGGTGAGTCAGTGAGAATGTATGGGTTTAAGAGGGAGGGAACGTATGACTGTGTCTGTATGTCTTTGTCTACCTGTCAGGTTGGATCTTGGTCTGCCCCCTCGCCTGGCGCACCTCAGGCCTTACACTTAATGGGGGGCCTATTTCCCGTCCGTTACTCCCCGCCGGTGACGGGGGCCCCTGCCTGCCGGTGCATCGGTGGTCAATCCGGTTCGGACCTGGTGCGTGCCTGGCCAGGCCTGGGGGGGCCGGTGTGTCGGTCGGCCGATGCGCTGGGCCGATATCTTCCTTTGGTTGGTTGGGGGACCTCTTTTAGAGGTGCCAGGTTCGGGATTGTTGGGTGTTGCCTGCTCGGTGGCTCGGCGGGATGCGGATCCGGCGTCTGCTCGTTTGATCACCTGTTCTGTGCGAACCGTGCGTGGCCGGTTCATTGGCTGGTTGAACCGGCCCTGGCCCTCGTTGGATGCCTGGTCTCGGCGCCCTGTGTTGCGCGGGATCGGGACCCGGGAGCTGGTACAACTTGGTGTACAGATGCTGGCTGAGCCCGGCCTGGGGATGCTGTCCGTCCCCTGCGGCTGTCGGTGGGGCGCTGGGATTTTGGCGGTGGGAATTGGCCTAGGGTGGTGGTGGCGCGTGGCGGCCGGCCGCGGCCCCTGCAGTACCGGGGGCCCCTTGTCGGCCGGTCCCTTGTCGGGTCCCTGCTGGGGGGTGGGGTGCACCTGGGCCCCGGCTCTCCCGGTCCATTGACCGGCCCGCCCTGGCGCGGCCGGTTGCCGGCGGGGCCCATGGGCTCGTCACTGCTGCACCCCGGGCCCCTGCATAGTGGCCGCTGGATGTTCCCCTGGGGTTCTCCTTTGCTCCACTCTTGGGGGATGCGGTCGGCCCCACCCGGGTCCGCCTGGGGCTCTGGGGGTCCTTTGGACGTCTTTGCTCCGATCTCCTTCATGTCTGCATCGATTCTGCTCACACGAGCTATCGAACACTCTTATGGAGAAACCTTATATGCACCAGCATGCTAACACACACACATAGATCTGGGGTCTCTGGTGTTTAAGGATATATTCTTGGGCTGAGGTTATCATTACTAGAGCTTGATTAATCGGTACCATGAGTTTTTCTGTGACATTGTTGTTGTATTTTTATATCTATTTTTGTGTGATGTGGTTGTGTAATTCTTAGTTCACAATGTTTGGTTTGTTTTGTCGATGTTCCTTTTTCGTGTTTTGTTTTGTTTTTTCCGTCTCTCTGCCGTCCTGTGGGTATGGAGGCAGACTTCAATGTCTTCCTGTGTTTTCTTTGTTCCCCTTCCTCTCTTGTATTTTCAACTCACCCTCTCTCTTGACTTTTTGTTTCCTACCTCTCTTCTTCATTTTCCTTCTTTCTTCTCCTTAATTTTCCATCTCCGTGTCCATAACATCAGGAAATAAAAACCCCAACAATTCATAATAAAGATTTTTCACACATATATCAAGTGGAGGACTATAGCAAAAGCTGTACTGCTCTGCTTGTGAAAGTAAATCTGTTGGTCTTCTACTTGGTACTCAGACACCAATTCTGAGCTCCACACTGCCAAACAGGACACGTAAAAAAAAAAAAAGAAAGGGTAACCCATGGGTAACCCGGATCAACTAAAGTCTCAATCAAAAGATAACAGTTGTAAGCATGCGCAGTGACATTTGTAGGCTTTTGTTAGCATTATAGCGGACGTGACATCCTTGGAATCAAAGCGGAAGTAATAGGACTACAAATATCGGAGGTGCATTTTCGCTGTTTATTTGCTTTTTTATGGACTTTATTCTTGTCGTGGACTAACCACTTTTTTGAAGGACTTTAATCGGACCTTTGTGGATGTAAAAGAACCGTTTCTTTCGAGATGGTTCGGTTTTGTCATGTTTATTGGACTACAAAGTGGTGAGTTCCATATTTTTATACCTCCATCAGGAGAACGTTTGTGTTGGCAAAAGCGCTAACTGTGTCTTCAGTTATGATTGTATCCTTAAACGCCAGGCATAAATGGAATCACAAGACCTTTCCAATGATATAAAACATGTATAGGTTCATAAAAGTAAGAAGTCAGAAAATCTGTGGATTTAAACTAGTAAATGGGCTGGGCGCGGGCACACGGAACTTAAACGGGCTAATCTCAAGTAATTAACCAGCGGGTGAGTTTTTAGTTTTTTTCCGTCGAAAAAGAAAGTATTTCTACAGTTTAAAAATATAATAAAATAGCAGCACATAAAAATGGGGTCTGTAAACTCAAGTTCTCCTCCAGACAGTAAGATATGTCGGTTGATGGCTGAAAAGTACGGGACAGAAATCCTGGACTATGTAAATTTCTGGATATCTGAGTGGAACTTCCCTATCGAGGGCAGTTGAACTCGAAAAGATTGGGAAAAAAATTGACCTAGAATGGGAACGACTTAAAAACACTATGTTTGTGCGGGGTACTGACTATAAAAAGTTTGAAAAGCTTGAACGTTGTTGGGAGACCTGGATGAATGAAGCAAAATGCTGCGAGCCAAAAGCCGGTTTTAGAAATTTAGGGGGTAGTATGGATAATTCTGGCACTGTGACGGGCAGAACTGATAATACGTCTTTAAAACCTGATGGCTCCACACCTAAACACAATAAAAAGCAGACACATTTTCAGAAACAACCATCCGTGCCAGTGGATCTAACATCAACAATTGAACATGTCAGACCTTCATGTCCTGAGACGGTTAGATCTATACAAAATCTGCCTAGACCTCCTCCATATGTTTCAGACAAGGAGATGATTGGAGATCTACAAGCGCTCTCCATGACGAAGATGGATCCGGATCTGGACTATGCTCCACCGACGCACCAATCAACGACAGCTACGAAAGAAGTGAAGGGGGAAGCAGCCAATCCCAAGCAAGCAGAGGTGGGTCAAAAAGATTATGGGCAGCAGGGACAACCATAGGCACACGCCTGGAACGTCCAAAAAGGTGGAGCCTAAACGAGAGCGACAGCCTGATTTACCAATCGCCGATGACCCAGAGCAACAGCCCACCAATCCCGAGTACCGCACATCAAATCAATTTGTAAACAAGCTGCCATCTTGCTCTCTTCCTTCCTCCAGAACGAGAGGAAAAGAAATAACAGCAAGGGAACACAATCTTACTGAGGTAAGCCTACCACAAGCTGCTAACTATATCTTGTCGGTTCCCACGGTGGAAGTTGCAGGGAATAATGGCCCGACAATGGTTTTCCGGGCGTGGACTAACGCGGACATATAGCAAGCAATCGGGCGCCTCCCTGAAATCGTGGGGAACGGGAAAGTCTTCGCTGCGGTGATGGAAGAATTTTGTTTGTCATTCCTCCCCACGGGAGCAGAAATCAGGCGAGTACTAAAGATGAAATTGAAAGCTGCAGATGCTAGCAAATTAGCTGATAGCTTACCTGATCCTAATAGCCGCATGAAAAAAATACCATCAGATGAATGGCCATAAGCTAAGGAAAGAGGAGCAAACGCTGAGTATTATGTGGCTATCATGAAACTGTGTAAAGCAATTGATAAAGAGTTTCCCACCAAGCCCAATTTAACTGTTTTACATGCTCTGGGAGACTCATGAAGAGGAGAGAAAATGACTTAAAGACAAAAAGAGAAAGTGATTTGCATAATGCGGCTCTGACAATGTACACAGCCGTAACACAGGAGCACAGGACGAGAGGCCGACGCCATTTCAGAAGTGGACAAAGACACAGAGTGCAACACCACAGTCGCCCGCAGTCAGCTGATAGCCGCAGAGTTTCACCAGAGGACAATGACCATTGCTATCGCTGCGGGAGACGTGGACATTTTCAAGACCAATGTGGGCAGGCTCCAGCACCCATACGGAGAGGCCGTCACCAAGCCAGCTGGGATGGCTGACTAAGAAAATGTTCCAGTAATGAACAGGAAGGAGAATTCTCCATTTTGTCGACCGATGGATCTGCAGGTCTGACATGCACAAAAACTCACACAGACACATCCAATCACATTGAAAGAGATAAACAAAATGTTTTTTGTGATAAAAAAAACTTGTTGTTGACAATTAAAAATCTGCAATTTCCAGTGAAAATTCTGGTCTCTGCAAGGAAGAATCTGCTTTTTGCTCTAATGAAACTAACCCTCACAACTTGATTACAGAAGCCATTGAACATTTAGAGAAACAACAAAATTATTTGTCTAAATTGTCTTTGTTAAAGCAACACTATGTAGTTTTTCAACTTTCATAATATATTTCCAAGACCCTTGTGATGTTACATCGACTTACAATAGGTTGAATGACACGCATGCCATAGCCTGACGAGGTCTGTATCGCTTTTACTGGTACTACGTAACTTTGGGGTGCAGGTAGTAACCTGTGCACAAAAAGAACTACAAAATTCGAGTGCTGCTTTACAGCAGACCTCACTTCCGCCCCCCACGTGACCCAAACAAGCAGTTGTTTGCTGGCTGCTACGGCGTAGGGGCTACATTCTTGCAAGAAAATAATACGTGATTAGACAGACAAAGTCATATTTTAGGCTACCTAGCCTAATGACTAGAGGCTGATAGTCTTATTTATTTTTCTGGTGAAAGAATCTAGCCCCAGGCTATAATGCAAATCCATTTTTCAACTTTACAGATTCATCTATGGTAGCTTGATATTATAATATTGACGATTATGGCTATTAGGCTACCTACCACAATAACCTGAATCGAATTAGCTTATCCATTATGTAAAACAGTAGCCAATAGGCTGCTATAATAACGCTGGCTTGTAAACGTAAGCTACACGATCTTTTGGCGTTTGAAGAAAAAAACATGAAATTGTATTCATATGTATGCTGGCGTAGAGCTGTCAGCCATGTAAAAAAGTAATTAGACCGTATCAAGTTATAACATGATAGTTTATTGTAAAAATGTGAAAACAACGTGAAACTATCACGTTATAATGTGACAGTTTGATAGTTTCACGTTTTTACAATAAACTATCATGTTATAACGTGATACAGTCTAATTTCTTCATTATATGTCTGACAGCTCTACGCCGCTGTACATATGACATGCTGAAAAATAGAAAATGTACCTGGGATGAAGACATTTGACACGCAACGAACACTGACCAAGACGTGAAAATCTGTAACGTTAGGGGGTATCGCTTCAATGCACGTGAATCCCCTAGTGTAACCATAACAGATTTTACGACAGTAGTAGAAAACGATACCTTTTTCCCAACTGTAGGGGGAGCCCGAGAGCAAAACTTACATAGTGTTGCTTTAAAGCTGCAGTAGGTAACTCAGAGAGGAGAGCAGACTTTGCTTGAAAATTTAAACCGAAACAAGCTTCACATCACTCCCCCTCCCTCTCTGATGCACTCAAGCCCCGCCTCCAATGCCCTCATCCCTCCTTCAGCTGCGCTACTGTCTTAACAACTGTCAATGATAATCAGCTGGGGACTTAGAAAACAAACTTTCGTGAATATTTCCTAACAGTAAGCCACATATGACAACATTAGCTGTGAGTGCACGGATTATCGCACGCGCTGCTGAGATTTACTGTAATACCACCACCAAAAAAACAAAACAAATATTAATCAAGAAAGGGTAATTACCTGTCAAGCAGAAACATTGCCAACTTGGAATCTGTTTTAAACGCTTTCAGGTACCGTAGCTACCTCCACCTCTGAAAGGCTACGCAAATATTTACCCTCATTTTATCTCGGGCTCGGTCAACTTCTTTCTTGTTAGCTTTTTTGTCCTCCTCAGTCATCTTCTTTTTTGTTATCTTAGCCGTATATTATGTTTTTGGCAGCGGTGGTACGGGCAGTTTCACTTTAGGTGGCTGTTGCAGCAGGTTGCGTAGCGGAACGAGGGGCGGGTCGCGGTGTGTGGGTCGCGGTGTGTGTGTGAGGAGTGATAGACAGATGTCAGACACTCCATCAGACGCTGCTCTGCCTCTGATTGGGTGTTTTCTACCAGGCGCGGTGGAATCTTGCAAATCGCAGTAGGGGCTGTAGGCGTGACCAACTGAGCTGCTTTTTTTAACAGATTACAAATCTCATTTCCTACTTTCAGGACATATGGACAGTTTTAGGAAATATCACAAAAAGTTACTATAATTAAAGTTACCTACTGCAGCTTTAAGTCTACTACAGTTTGTTTCCTTTATAGTTGCAAAAATAGGTGGAATAGAGTTTCATGAAAATTGATCAAAACAGACCCATTCCAAATTGTAGCACTTTTTCTGGTAGCAATACTGCAATGACAGAGACACTCAGCCCCTCCCCTCCCTGTTATTGGAAGTTTTAAACTCTGGAAACTTATTGAATATTTACAGGAAAAAAAAACATATGTTACCCTCTTTAGCAGATAAGGCTAACACAGGTTGGAGGTTTCTTCCTGTTAAAGGGGAGTTTTTCCTCTCCACCGTCGCTACATGCTTGCTCAGTATGAGGGATTGCTGAAGGATTGCTATGGTTGGAAAGTCTGCATCAACGGGGCCCAACCTCACGCCAATGACTGACGCAATCTGCTGGGATTCCTTAAATAGGAAACTTTTAACTGATTGGAATGTTTGTATAAATGTATTGAAATGACTTCTTGTTAAGTGCCTTGAGATGACATCTGTTGTGAATTGGCGCTATATAAATAAACTGAATTGAATTGAATTGAATTGAATTGAATTGAATTGAATTGAATTGAATTGAATTGAATTGAATTGAACATAGTTCTTCGGAGGTACTTTCCCTTTGAGGCAGATGGACAGTAAAAGAAATGAAATGCCAAAATAAAAAAAGTCTGAACCCGTTGCAACCTACGATGCTGCTGTAGTAAAACACTAAAACCTCCAAGGTCACATAAAGGCAATCACAAGGTCAGCCTTCTATCACCTGAAGAACGTTTATAGGATTAAAGGACTAATTTTGCAACAGGACCTTGAAAAACTCATCTATGCATTTATCTTTAGTCGGATTGATTACTGCAACAACGTCACCAAAGGTCTGTCTAAAAAGTCAATCAGACAGCTGCAGCTGATCCAGAATGCTGCTGCTCACGTACTCACTAGAACCAGGAAAGTAGAGCACATCACCCCAGTTCTAAAGTCCTTACACTGGCTCCCTTTAGCTCAGAGAATAGATTTCAAAATACTCCAACTAGTTTATAAATCATTAAATGGCTTAGCACCAAAATATGTTGAAGACCTGTTGTCACCGTAACAACCACCAAGAACACTCAGGTCCTCCAACTCTAGCCTACTAAACATTGTACGGTTCTATTAAACTACCATTAATTCAATAACTCCCACCATAAGGATGTGTTGTAACTGATGACACAGTGTCTGACTGAAGCTTGGACATCTGATTACTGACTTTTATGAGTTTTATTCACACAAGCATTCACACATGCTATGCCAACTAAAACTAGCAACCAGTACAGCTACCGTGTCATTTGCTAGGTAATCAACTGAAATGACACAAAGCTAAACAACCACACAACATTAATGACACGGACCTATCAATTACTGTATAATTCGTATACATGAACATATTTATGGAACTACCCCGATTTTTAATATCAACATATTGTGGTTTACCAGCTCAGCTTCACCAGTCAAACAGCAATGTTCGTAAAAAGAAGATCCGCATGTGCGGGTGTTGACACATAACATCCCAACTCTAGTTTCTATTATCCCTTTATTTGGAACAAACTTCCTGACGAGTGTTGAGCTGCTGAAACTCTGAGCTGCTTTAAATCGAGACTAAAAACTCATCTGTTTAGAATTGCCTCTGAGTAAATGATTGTCATATGTATCAAATGTGTTCATGCCTTCTTGCTTTATTGATGTTTTTGCTTGCTTTATTGTGTATCATGTGTTGTGTATTTTTATTGTGCATCATGTGTTATGTGTGTTTCATGCCAGTTTGCTACTTTTTTGCTATTTCTTTTCTTGTTTTTTTAATCACCAAATCATGTACTGTAAAGCACATTGAATTACCCTGTTGTTGAAAGTGTGCTATTCAAGTAAAATTGTCTTGCCTAAAATAATTACAATGCAAAATGTATTTGTATCTACAGCAAGTTGATAGACAAATGGAAGCACGCGGTGGTACACTTAAGATAAGGAACTATAATTTAAAAGAAATAACTGCACAACTGAATTAAACGTACACATATTCCTAAAGGATATTAACTACTGTTTTACTAAACAAGGAAATGGCATATTTAAATGATATATTTTCTAAGCAAAGGCTGAGTTGTCCCCTGCTTATTGGATTTGCCTTAATTATAGAAAGTAAAAATATTGCCATTTTATAAGTATTCATATTTTTGTTCTTAACTAGAAAGAACCTTGTTCCTTCAAAACATTTTGCAGTAGTATTGAAAATGGTATTAGTTCTAAAGAATGCGCACTGTTCAGTCTTTGGAGCTAGAACCAGGTTCATTGTCCATTACGTCCAGGAATCCCGCTGTCCTTCAGCGGGAAGGTGTAACAGTTCAGTCCATTAAATCCGGATCTGGTCCCAGTATTCCCCTCTTAGTTGTGAAGGATGGAAATGCAGTTTACAGTCTTTGCAGCTATACTGGGTCCACTGATCCAAATTGGGTCTGGGTAGAGGCTAACCTATTCTACTAAAATATATATATAATTGTAAGAAACAATCAACAGAAAGTAAAATCACACCAAGAATTTTTTTTTCAGAAAGTAATATTTAAAAAAAATTTAAACAAATCGACCCCCTTTCGATATCATCATACTTCATGATTCACATCACTGCTTTAAGTATGAGACGGGGTGAAGGCACGAATGTGTAGCTACCACTAGGCACTGGCACCAGCTTGTGCTTTGGGACCGGGGGAAGCTATGAATCGCGGTGTGAGAAATGTCATGGAGTCGATTCTTGCTTGCAATTGTTTGACCTGCCTGTAGGCGGTGTAAGCCATCAACGCTGTGAAGACCCACCCAATTACAAGTGCAATTACTGTGAATGTCAAGGTGTGTGTTTCTGTCCAATCAGCTTTCTTGGGAAAGCGAGGGAGGGGAGTCAAAGTCAAGGCCGTAGGGGTGAGGCTGAATTTAATCAATTTGGTCCCCTCCTTCAAAAGTTGTTTCTCAATTTTGGTATCAATCGTGACATTATATCCGTTAAATGCATCCAAGATCTCGATCTCAGTGTCATGTCTGTCGAGGTCGAGATGATGGAGTATTGTCTCTCCTATGTGAACTACTGTCCCTTGTGGGATATTGAGTAACATAGTTTGGTTTAGCAACTTTACCTTGGTGACCGTGTCATGTTGATCATATGACATCAAAGCTTCTGCTACTGGTGTGCTCACTAACCATCGGTTACCTGCACGTTCAACTTTGGTTTCCATACCTGCATCTCGACAATTTTGTTGAGAGGCGTCATCCCTCAAACCACAGAGGTAATCAGTTACATCTCTAATGAACGGGTTACTTGGGCACACCCAGTGGAGATCTTTAGTTTTGGTGCGTAGGTCTAGGTTTGGAGAGAGGTAAAGTTTGGGATCGATATCATGGTAGGCTAGTATGGATGGGGTTTTTAAATGTAGGTGGGTGTCACCTTTCCAAAAACCAACATTTAGCACCGATTTAAAGGGACTCTAAGGAAGTTGGAATTTTTTTGCTCGCGATTGCCCCATCAGGCCAAACGTGTTACTGCAGCAATTTTTTAAACTCGTGCATGAGGCGCGCATGTTGTACGTGCACTCGCAAGCGATACCTCACAACTGGTGAGTCAATACGGTACTCGACAGTATATAGCTTTGCAGGGATGACTTCGACTGAGGTAAATCATGAATGTGATGTAAGATATTTAGACCAAATCAGTTTTTGTGTATTTGTAGGATGTGATACGTGGGCAAAGTTACAGCAAAGTGAATCAAGTGAAGAAGCCAAATAATAAGGCTAAATGAATGACTCACATTAGACGGATAATTAAAATAAATAAAAACACTCGTACATTTTGAATGCATAAACTACTTAATCCCACTGGTAGGCAAAAATCATTTTACTAGTTGGTACTTTACAAAAATAAGCCAGTTAGTAGGATAAAAATATCTACCCTTACATTTCCTCGGACCGATGCAATTATTGTAGTAGCTTATTGGAAAAGTTATAAAATAGTTTTAAACGACAAGTCCTGTTCAATAGTTTTTTTTCCCCCACTACTTATAACTACAGTATGTTTTATATTCAAATTAATGACTTAGAAATGGATTTCCTCTACTCCTAATTATTTTGTGATGTTATTGATGTAATTTGTTTTTCACTCTATGAAATAACTGAATTTGCCAAGAAATCCATGTTTAGGTCTGTCTTATGACAATTTAAAAATCAGATGTTACTCAGTACTCAAGCAGCCTGTTTACCAAAACGTTTTTCAGCCTTATTTGAATAGCATGTTGGATGGATACCTTTACTCAAGTAAAAATATTTTGAGCTCCTGCCACTATTACTTGAGTACAACTTTGTGTACTTTACCCAAATCGGTTCATATTTTTCATCTAGGTAAAATAAGTATTAGCAACATTGTTTATGTCATTGTAAATACAGCACCATCACCAAAACATTTGATGGCTTCTTTTCAGTGACGTTTTTATAAAACATGCATTCCATTACATTTACATGTAAACCTTGATACTTCTCCTTTGAGGAATCCAGTCCAAATGTTTATTCTGAAGTCTCTGAAGAGAGCAGTGACTCTGAATGGGGTAGAGGGAGAGCAGCTAGAGGAGCAGGGAGAGGAACAGGGAGAGGAACAGGGAGAGGAACAACGAGAGGAACAGGGAGAGGAGCAAGGAGAGGAGCAGCAAGAGAGAGAAGCAGAAATGAATGTTCAGCCACGGGCCGGAGGAGAAGCCAGGCTAGAGGAAGAAGAGCAGGACCTATCAGTGAGGAGGACAGGGAACGGGTTGCTCAGCTGTCTGCTGACAGAACAGCAGAGTTACAGGTATGTCCTTGCGAAGAAAACTACAATGTGTCATAATCATAAGTATTATAAAAGAATGACGTGTTGGCTCTGCGTGACAGCCAAGACCCTGGAACCGATCACAGGGAGTATCGTTACTATGCCTACAGACAGTACACCATTTGGCAACACGGACGTCTTGGCGTAGGCAACCGGCATGTGATTCCGTCATGTTGTGTTTGGAGGATCAGAGACAAATATCCCGACCCTTTTGGGGTTTACGTGGGTTTCAAAGAAGCCCCATTCCGCACAAACTAAAAATCATGACCACCTCAGATATACTTTTTACTTTTATTGTTATTTTAGTCAAACTTTTTTCATACAAGTTATTAGATTTAGAAAAATTAAATTTGCTGTGTTCAGCTTTGAATCTCGTCAGCCTCTGTTTATGGATCACATATCCAGTCCTGGTGGCGAAAAAAAACACAGGAAAATTAGAATTATTTAATTTTATTCAACCAAAATGGAGAGGGCATATGGTTATCATTACCTGTCCTCTGCGTTGCTGTGTTTGCACCAACTCAGCTGTAGGAGGAGGGATGATCCCGGAGAGAGGACCCAGGGCCCTGGGGTCGTCTGCCTGAATTCTTCTCCTTTTTGGTAGTCCCCCTGCTGAGCTGAGGCGCTTCTGCAGTATTCTTGTCTGCAGCTCTGGGATGTAGCCGTAGTCCTTGTTCTCCTTCACAGTGTGAACAGTGCAACGCTGCGAGTTTTTGCTGTACACTCGTTTGTGTCTAAGAAAACAAAAAGTAGACAGATGATAAAGTTAGCAAATTCCTGGTAAAGTAGTTGAGTTCTTTTTTCACCAATAGGTCACAACAAGTAATGATAAATCATGCTTTGTCCACAGCAAAGGAAAATAACACATAAGTGCCATAAGCAACTATAATTTTTCCTGTCCTTGTCACATTGTACACAAACCGTTCTGTATGAATTATAGTATTTTCATGTTTTACCCTGGCACTACAAGCCATCTAATCCAATAAGGGGAAATAATATATTTATTGAAGCTAAACATTAGCAGTATCTCTCAAACTTTGTACAGTGGGTACCACCAGAGAACATGTTGATTTATCCAAGTACCAACCATCAGGACCAACCTAACATACAGTAGAGAAGGCTTACCCTTTTTACTATAGACAGTTAACAAAGGAAGATTATTTACTCCTAATTATGAGTATTTATTGATGATTGTTGCCTGCCACAGCTACACTGTGTGTGAATTATACATTTTTAAATTAATTTTATATTCCAATAATATTTAGAATATTCCTCCAAGTACCACTGGCGGTACTTGTACCACAGTTTGAAAATCATGTCAAAGCAACAAAGTATGACTTACTTTACTTTGCCTTTGCTGTTCACTTGCACTGGGCGATGGTTGTGGTGGTTGTAGTCCAATGCAGCGAGTAATGTTCTTGCTTCATAGACGCCAAACGAAAATGCAAATCGTTTCCCTGCGTACATCAGTATGTGGTTTTGGAAAGACTCCAGCGTAGAAGTGGTTCTGCAAATAAAAAACCAAAAACAAAAGTCAATGTCTGTAGAACAAATACATTCTACCTTACTGCAATAAACTGCAAATATATATATATACACACAGTTTGTGGAAGGGATGCAACGATACAGATGCTGTTATTGAGGTGACAATTACATCGTCAAACAGAGCAGAAACTACCAAATGTGTTGAAGTTAGTTCCCTTGTGTATGTGTTAGATGTATCTGTATTGGTACTCTGTGTCTAAAATAATTCAGATCTACGTATTGTAATCTTTATTGTTCAGGAAAAAAGTGTCACTGCGTTCTCCGTTTATCTGTGGAATTATTAAGACAGTTAGATTACATTACATCATGTCACTAACATCTTACCGAAAGGTGAGTAACTTCTCAATATTCTTCAGCCACCGCTCGTTCAGGACAATCTGTGACAACGCTACATGTGCAGCAGACCCAGAAAGAATCAGCTCTTTGCCTGGTCTCTCCCCCAAAGGACCATGAAAGCACCTGCCAAAGGCCCATTCATGCTCTCCACTCATGTGGTGAAGTACACCACTCCACACATTCTAAAGATACACAACATAAAAAAACCATGTCAGCAAATATAAAAAAACAGATTAGCAGAGAAATGTATACATGAACTTACAAACCATAAACTCATCTCTGGTGCTTGTGTGCTGACAAGCATACCAAAAATGGTTAATTATGTCCTTGATCCATCCAAGTATAGGCTTTAGTCCAGAAACCATTCCAGCCTTTTGGAGGACAAAAAGAAGTAATTAAAATAAAGTCTGAACAAACCTGGGTTAGTTCAATTGTAATACAATTTGACATACAGCATGAAGTTTCTTTGTTAGATTTTTTGAAGCGTCCCAGACGTCAAGCGAATGGGTAATACTATGATCTTTATACCGGCCCCTTTCTGGAGCTGTTCAGAAAAAGAAAAGCAAAGTGGTATTGTAACAATCTATAATTCTATATAACAGTTCAAAACTCGCAAGTATTGTAAAATTCTTACGCATGAGGGCAGCAATTTGCACATGAGCATCAGTAACAATCTCTTTGATGTTTAACTCCTTTGTGAGATTGTCAAAGGTCTCTATAAAGGCAGCCTTCTCCATGGCACTACTTTTACGGCCAACACATCTTTATTGCACATTGACAACACTGATGATGTCCATGGTGTCTAGGTCCATTGTTGTGTACGTACAGCACATTGCAGAGTGACCTTTTGGAAGAACATACAGAAAATAGAAAAAATATTAAAACGACATATCTCAAAAGAGCTAAATTATTTCCACTAGCTTTTGAAGAGCTTTTTCATTACCAGGCGAGTCCATCCTTCCGTCAGCTATAAAAGAAATAGAGACATTTAGGCATACAACGAATATGAGGCTTAGATACTTTCTAGCTATACTTACATATTATCTATCCTTACTTACCAAGAGCAACCACATGGTATTTTGACTGTAATTTTTGGATTATGGCATTCCTCTTCTCCTCCCAATACTCCCGTATTGATTTTATACAGTAGGTACCCTGGATTGAAAAGAAGGTTGGAGATGCCACCATGTCCATGTTCATGAATCTGAACAGCAGAGCAGTCTTGGGAGAAGTTATTCCCTGACAGCAGAATGTTGTTGACAGCATGAAATCTCCTCCTTGCATCCCATGTTTCAGAATTGGCTGGCTGTTCATGTCCACATTGGCAAAACTATAATATAATATACTATTAAAAAAAAATAACGAAAAAAAATATTTAAAGGGTGCTTTACACAGATTTTACATTCATAAAATTTTAGCTCTTCCTGTGGTAACGTGTGGCAAGAATTACATTGTTAACTCACCCATTCCAAAATCAGAGCTGTACCTCGTGGACGTGACTTTACATGAAAAGGTGGACGGGCATCACAAACAGCGCCTGTGTTGCGGTCACTGTAGTGGCATTCACTGAGAGGCAGTTGGAGGAAATTGGCCATCTGGAGCAAACTTTTGCAGTACGCAATGCACGCTTGCTGGTTTATAAGATCACGTTGCACAAGCACGCTGTCATGTTTTGGGAAAATGGGAATGGATGAGTCAGACAGTTCTTCAGGATCATTTTCGAATTCTTCCTCAACACATTCAGCGATGTCAAATACAGCTTCATCCAGGCCAATACAAGGAAGTTGATCAACCACATCCTGTGATGCACCACTATTGTAAAAGAAAAATGCATTTTATACAATCAGAGAGTGCAAAGTGAGAGAGGAGATTTTACAATAATAATAAAAAACTGCCAAATACAAAACGTACCCTAATGAGATTGGAGGTACATAATCTGAATCGTATGGGTCTAAAGCTCCTTCCAAATCAAGCTCAATTCTGGAAAAACAAAATAACACCAAAATATGACAATATGTGCACATAAATATGCATAGAGAATTTCAAAAAGAGTAATTGGTTACTTACACACTGTTTTCAAAACTATTGGCTTGTTTCTCATCAAAAGCATCATCCTCTAGCTCAATTGATTTGATGCTAAAAAAAATTAAAAAAATTAGAGCCTACATCAGTAACAAAACATAGGGTAACTTTCATCATAATATAAAAGCCATGCAGTTTACCTTGCTTCCAATAATTCTATTTCTTTGTCTTCTTTTAGAGGTTGAACTCCTGCAACCTGGAAGTCATCCCTGTAGATAAGAAAGAGGATTTATTTTATGTTATGTGGAGACAATAACCTGGAACAGGAGTTTCATGTTGTTTACAAGTAAAATTACCTATCGGACTCCCCTGCAGTGACTGAACTGGGGGGATGGGTCCCTCCAAAAACTGCTTGAGATGGCCGATGGGGTGTTGATGTGACTGGTGCTTCCGATGCTGTGTGCTTCTCAAAACTAAAACAACACAGCCACTTTTACTGCTCCAATCATAATATACACATGTTTACAAATGACAATCAATAATATACACACTTTATTTGATTAGCAACACAGTTTTACTAAGTTTAGATAGACAATTTAGTTCTTTCTCAAAATTCCCAACAACTTAGCTAATCAATGTAATCAGCTGTGAGCACGCCAGACAAGCCGAATAAAAAAAGTGTTCATATTAATGGCAATGTACCGAAACCCTCGCTTTGAAATAAATTTACTGCGCTTTTCCCCACACGTATTTAGTAAAGAATTCTTACCTTTCAAGTAAAAATAACGCCAGCGTCAATCTCTTGTCATGCCGAGTGATTCTTTCAGTATTTTCCACTTCTCAAACGCGGCGCCGATATTTACTCTTGTTTTTTGCCTACGTCGATCCGATTCCAGTTTCACCCTCTTTGCCGCACTGGAATACACTCTGGTTTTCTTGGTTATCTTGGTTGGGGTCTGTGCTGGAGTGTTACCGGTGCTTGAAGCAGCTCTCTTCTTACCCTCTACAGAATCCATGCTTGCAACGCTAGCTCTGCTCTCCGACTCTAGCTAACAGTAAATGCTACGCCCCAGCGTGAACGCGCATGACGTATTCACACGCTAGGCTGCCTCTCGGAGGCGCTGCGGGATCGCTGCTTGCTCGACCCGAACAGTGATTATTAATAACTAATAAAGTGATTTTACAGGCATTTAGAGTCAACCACGGTGAAAAGGCCAGGGCTCTTTTTACTGACCAAGACATTGCTGGATCATGTATGAGGAAGAAATTGTTGGATTTTTATACATTTTTTTGCTGTTAAACTTCCTTAGAGTCCCTTTAAGGCTATATACGTTCATCTTTTCAATGATTGGAAGGTTCAGCATGAATACAAGTTCAAAATTATCTGGGTTATCAAAAATGGGGACATTTAGTTCTAGCGGAACTAAATGTGTAAGAGTTCGTCCTTCCACAGGACTTTCCGTGGATAAACCAATTTCTCTAATAAGATCCTGCATTAAATCTTTTACCACCTGTGTGTACGTTATGTCAATTTTTTTATCTTTTTACGACATCTGAGAGAGCTTGCAGGGCATGCAGGGGGTTTTTAATTAGAGTTGAACGTAGATTGACAGGCACTTTTGTGTCCTGAAGGGTTTAGATTGTGCTTCCAACAGTCTCTGTTTAAGGAGTTTCTGTAGGATTCCTAAATCACGTCTAGAATAAATGTACCGTCACTTAGTGAGGTAGTGTGCAGATAAATAAGCTTCACTAATGAAGTCTTGTGTTAAATGATACTAATGTGTCACTCATCACTTAACCACTCCCTAAGAGAGAAACTGCAAAACCTGAAAGGGTTATTTTAATGCACTTAGAATGTATTTATGGTTACTACTGTAGCCTGAAAGGTGTTAATCTAGGCGTCTGCAGATTTCTATAGAACAAAACAAAAATTATGGATGTAATTAGTTGTTAGTGCATGCTAGAGGTAAGTTTTGAATTATGCACCTTTTCCATTAACGCTATTTACTGGTCCCCCTTTTCCACTAGTGTGGAGACAGGCTCCGCCTCCAGGGAGGAGACCTTGAGGTGAAACTTACCTTGGTTAAACAAAAGAGCAGCAGTCATGACTGCTATGTCATTCAGTTTAGGAGGGGCTTCATCACATCTGATGAAGCTGCATGTGACTGTCAGCAGGTGTTTGTTTCCTCCTGCTGGATTCAGGTGCATCCAAGGGAATCTGACCCCTCTTCGCTTAGAGGGATCTTTGCTTAGCTGGGATCCATGGAGCTGGCCGCAGGATAAGCATCATTGGGTGCAGGTCTCGGTCATGTGAGCCTTTGAAAGCCAGGATGTCACCTGTTGGAAGATATCACCTGAGGTTTCAGGGCTCCTCTGGTCACATAGAATAAAGTCATGGGTGTGGGTTAAGATGACCCCCCTTTGGTCTGTTAGGTCAGCCCATGGAGGCGGACCTCGCTCGTTGTGGGCGTAGACCAATGGACCTGTCTTCAGCCTATGATCCGGAAGGCTGCAAAAAAAAGCTTGTAACTCATGGGCTGCACCTGGTGGTGGCAGCATCATGTCTGCTGGTGAACGGTAAATCACCAGCTTCTGGATGAGGTGAAAGTTGGAATCATGTTCCTGCGTCTTCACCACATCAAAGTGTTTAGGTTCGTATCTGAGCTGTTCCTTTTTCGTTCCCATCTGTTGCCAGGAGAGGGCACCGACGGGATGGACGTGTGAGAGAGGGAGCCACATTTTCTGGAAATCCCACAGGATTCTGTGCTCAGCTGGATGAGTCGTCGGCGCGTACACCATTAGGTCGCCTTCGGTCCCTAAGGTGGCGCTGCAGATGGACTCCTCAGGTAAAGCGTTGTGCCACTTTACCGTGATCATTTTAGAAGGAAATGTGAACAACCTGTCTGAAAAGGACTACTAGGTTTGTCATTCATGAACAGAGGCAGATCCCATATGACAGGGACTGAAAGTTCGAAATCATGAAATGAGCAGTCTATAAGCATGCCAAGAGGCTTTCCGGCTGTCACCAGGACTGCAACTTGGGTTGGATTTTCAACCAGCAGGTAGGCTGAACGATTGTTCAACTCAAGAATGGGTGTACCGCAAACAGCAAGGTTCAGTTCCAGGAAGTAGGGGATTGGCTGGAAAAACGTTTGCTTACCCAATGGCTGTTGGCCTTTCATCACCGCTAAGCGTATTGCCACCCCTGCTGTTCTTGGTGGTATCAGCATGCTATTCTCACTAGCAGCCTGGCAGGCTTGAGGGATGGTCTGGCCTGACAGCATGACTTCAGGGTTCGTCAGGAAGGGTTCTGCAGGTGCGCTGGCTCGCGTCCAAAGGACCTGGTTGACAGTGTCCAGCTGTGCGCCGAGCCGAACCAGCAGATCTGCTCCGATGAACACGGGGGGTCTAGATGGGGAACAATGCTGAAAACATGTGAAAGCTGTCTTGACCCGATCCGCACCCCAAGGGTGCAGAGCCCAACTGCTTTCAGGGGGAGTTGAGGCCATTCAGCTGACAGGAGTCTGTGCCTGCGTGTCACACTACCCAGCAGGGGGTCTTCCTGACACTGACTGTCAAAAACCTCCTCACTGACTGCTGATTTATCTAGCCAGAGTGCTAGAAGCACATCTGGGATGCAAGTGTCACCAATGTGTATGCCTTCAACCACTCGGGGGCTGTAGAGCTTTGCACCTGTGTTCTTTAAGGAGTAGAGAAATGATGCATAACTGCAGAGGGGGATTCCCTGCCTGACTGAGCTCACCGGTGCAGCTGAGGTGTTCAGGCCCGTCTCTGGGAGTGGCATGAGCTTTGACAGGGGTTCTCTGGGCTCCTCTAAGCTGGTTACCTGATGGTTGGGACCTGGGTGCCTGCTGTCTGTGCTTGGTGGCTTTGGCACCTCCACCTGGGCCCAGAGTTTCCCCTGTTGGCAATTGATGAGAGGGGCCAGCTTCTGGAGCAGGTACTGTCCAATGAGGAGAGGCTCTGTGTCTAATGTGCAGACATAGACTGGGTGAACCAAGGTGATGTTCTGGAAAGTGATGTCCAGCCACACCCGCTTTGTGATGCATGAAAGATTTTGCGTGTAGCTGGTGATTTGTACATTGCAGCTTTCAAGCTGGAATGGTTTACCTAATGAAATCATGGCCTGAGTAACCTGTTCAAACAAAGCTGAGCACATTAAGCTAATTTCTGAACCTGTGTCCAGCACAGCGTTGGCCTGAATGCACCCTCCTACAATGGTCTGACAGTAAAGGCGACGTGCATGGTTCTGGTGAGTTAGTTCACCAAGAAATGTGAGAAATGGTGTTTGTGATGTGTCCACTGGGGGAATCCCAGTGAGCTCCTAAGGTGTTGATTTTGCATTCCCCCAGCTGATTACATAGACTGTAGGAATCGGATCCACGCCTAGTCATGCAGACGGTGGTTTCTGGTCTGACTCGTCTCGAGGCTGAGGTGTCTCTTTTGAGTTGACTGGATTTCTCAGCTGCTCGACTCCTTCAGAGAAAAACCTACGACAAACATCTTCTATGTCTCTTTTGGTTAAAGCGTTACTCTTAGCCTTACCTTCACAGTTGCTCTTATGTTTCACCTGGTGCTGACGGGGTGGACCTTTTTCAGACTGGGTGTGGTCTGGCAGCTTGGGTTTTGAGTTATGCCAGTTTCCACCCCCCTGGTTCTGTTTAGGGAACTTGTTCTGTTTCCTGGACCCAGCTCCAGCCTTGTTCCTGGTTGGGGGAGCTTCCCGGCCTTCCAGGGAAAGGTTTGGGTCCATTTCTGTACTTACCTGCAAAACTCTGGCTTCCTTCTCTACTTGGTGGGGCCTGCTCAGCATTTCCCACGCGAGCTGGGCATACTTCCTGATCTCCTGCATCTTTAAGTTTCTGACTCTACAATGCATGGTTACTTCAAAGCGTATGCACTGGTGAAGATTATAGAGAAATAGAGACTTGAAATCCGGTTCTTCTTCTAAGCCAGGAGCGCTCCGCCCCTGAAAATAAGCAGCTCTGAGTCGCCGGTAATAATCACGTTGGGACTCATGTTTCTTCTGAAGGATCATGCGTTTATGGCTGCAGAAGCTGCGTCAGCATAATTTGTGAATTCTTCTCTAAGTGCTCCACATAACTTTGAATAACTATCTCTGACTCCAGGCGATAACGTTTCCATAAAACTGTGGACACTTCGAGAAGTTGTCTTCCAGATCAGTTTACATTTTTCACGAGATGAAGGCTGTGGTAAATCTAAGATAACCCTTTCTATTTCTCTCAAATAGTCATGTATGTTAGAATCATTCGAGCTTGGGTCGAAACGTTCTATGTCTCTGGCAAGGGACTCTAACTAACGCGTGCGGATTCCTGATTCTCGGTAGGGAGCGCTCTCTTCTGAATCACTAGATGAGCGTTCCTGCGGGTCGGGATCAAAGTAATGCTGTGGGCGCAGCTTCGGGTTCTGCACCAGTCGCGCAGTAGGGTGTGTCAGGAAATCTGACCCCCCTGGAGTCCACATTCTCCTGTCCCATGGTCTCTGTGGAGGACCAGATGCATAGTGGTCCACCCTGGGAGCCCCCCCTCTTTCTGCTCTGCCTGCAGGGTGCAGCCCTTGGTCTGGTGCTACAGCTCTAACACCTTCACTCACCACTGGCAGAGAAAGGGGGGTCGCAGCTTCACCCAGAGGTCTCCCTGCTTCAGAAAGAAAGGAGGGGTCATTCGCTGAACTGTGTGGCATGACACCGGCTTGATCAGAAATCGACCACTGAGATTTAACTCTGTGATGGCTGGGTGGAATCTGCTCTAATTTATCAGAGTCCACAGTTAAGATGAATTACCATTCAAAAGCCAAACACAGCACAATGCTCCTCAATTAATCCCATCAAAACGTCTGCCAAATATTTCTATCAGCTTAGTCAAACTCCAAAAGCAGAAGATTATCACCAAGAAAAGTTGCAAACCTTATCGCTTTAAGATCTGGCCGAATAATCTGGACTGTTTATTCAGTGTGTGCGGTTTATTTTTTATTTTTCCTAGCGGCCTCACACAGACGCACCATTAATGTTGTAACTATGAATAATAAAAAGTTGTTGTCTGGTTTTCTGAGCATCAATAATTATAATCAATAATTTAATATTAATAGAATTATTGATGACGTTCGAGTTTAACCTGTTTATTAAAGATATAGGGGCATCAATCTCATAAATGAGATAATTTTAATTAAACCAGACTGTCAGTCTCTCTGAAAAGGCGGAGTTCGTCCGCGGGGTTAAAACAAACTTCACAGCACACACTGAAATAGCACAGGAAACTTCTCGTTACTTAAGGGAATTTATTAATGAAATAGGTCAACCTTACAGATTACATTTCATTCATAATTTCCATCTATTCTAACGCATGCAAAAATATAGAACAAAGTTAACGTCGAGGGAAGGGGGCATGTGTGTGCGGCTGTGTGTGCGTGTGTGTGTGTGTGTGTGTGTGTGTGTGGGAGACAGTGAGTGGATGAGGGGGGTTCAGTTTAGCACACTCAATGCGATATATAACTCAAGCCTTATCAATTGGCGCGATCGGTTCACAAAGGAAGACAAAGGAAGACCGCGTGGCGATTCAACAAAGGCCAATTTTAATTAGCAATGGTGGCTTGGACAAAGGAAACTGGGCGACGGAGAAAGGGGATCAACTGAGGCCACGCGACTTGTCTAAACAGACACGCACCGACCGCAGCGGACAATAAAACAAGCCGGGAAATAATACAATATAACATACTGCTTTTGGTTGCAACCAATGTCAAATAATAAAACACAAAAAGCATGCACATTCAGGGTCGGTGTACAGCGACAGACGACCAAGAATAACAGTGGTTAACAAGTTGACAGACTTGTTTTAACCAACAGAAAACGGATATTAACCGTTAAGACCTAATTCTCCTCTACCCAGACCGAGAGATATAAATCAGTTTAATCCTACTTGGTGGGGGCAGCTCTCCACAGTCCGCGATGAAGAACGTAGAAAGTGTCCAGTTTAAAGGGAGCGGTTTGCGCAAAACCGAGGTCGGAAAAGCGGACGTCCGACTTTTGGCGCTGAGGGACTCAGGCCGGTTTAAATAGAGCTCAGATAGCCAGCAGACTACCTGGTTGCACGTACAGGAAAATCTGTTTGCTCGGCCGATTCACTTCGACGCTTAAAAGGGAAGTTCTTCCTGGTCCAGCAGGTTTGAACGAAAAAGGGAAAAATGCTAGCAATGGATTAAAGCGTCTCCTTGCGGCACCGCTGGGGAACCAAAAGACGAGGATTTCAATCTTCGCGCTGCCCTTTATCAACTCTGTGATGTCATCACTGGCCACAGACCACTGAGAATGGGTTGAGGGTAGCGCAATGGGTGCTGGGAGATGCAGTTCGTTCAGTGAAAGGCCATAGCCTCAACAGCATGCGTCAGCATCTGTGAGACCCCACTCCCTAACAAATACAGTTTATCTGGTTTAAAATTGTTTTTTGATAAAAGACTCTAAATCATTGTTGTGCTTTGCTTTTTAACATTGTTCTGTGAACTTTTTAAATCATCAGATGCTTTTATCAGGGGTGTTTAAATAGGGTTAAAACCCTTTAACATCTGTAAAACACAGAAATACCTGATCACAAGGTGGCCTCTGCCCCCCCTTCCGTTCTACCCTTCCTGAGGTAGGGTAGAACACAAGATGTAAATAACACAAATAACAACAATACAATTCCAATTTGAACTAGGATTCTCAGCAGAATTTGCTTCCAGCTCCTCGTTAGTAACCAGGTTAGAAAATCTCCTTGGAGTGTTTGATCCTGGTTAAATGCATCTCGAAGAGCAATAATATTAGCAATGGTCTCAGCTACCACATGATTATCCTCATCATTAGGTGGTATGAAGTTGTAACAGGATGTACCTACAATCGCACAGACATCTCCACTGGAGGCAGTTAGTTGATCTCTAACTAACCTATTTAGCAGATTTATTAGTCTCAATTCCTGCATTTCAGCTGCTATGCCTCTTAGACCTGCCAAGGAAGAATTAACAAAACCACTGAATCTATAATTTAATGTTTCCAATCGTAGCATAATCTTACCCACCTTGGTCCATGGGAAAAGGGATAAAACAACCTAATCTCCATCACTCCAACGCAGGGGCGTTTCCTGGACCCCCCCCACAAAGCTTTCTTGATCATTGTGGCACCTTGTTTAAAGCCAAATAAAGCGATATGTACTTCAACATGTATTTATTTCCTAAATTAAACGTGACAATGTAAAGATCTCTAAAATCAGTTTTAATATTAGGTAAGACAGGATGATAAAATTAGTCAGAAGGTAGCAATTATTTTCTTTTTTTTTTCTTTCCCTGACAAGCACAAAAGTTAGTTCTGTGTCAGGTTGCATTGTGGACCTCTGTGTCTGCTGCTCTTCTCCTTATTCTCTGTCCTATAGGTCAATCTGTAAACCAAGTATAACATCAGATTTCTTATCTTAATAGATGTTATCAAAAGGTAATCATAAAAGGAACTGACCTTTGCAACATGACTAGCATTCAAGTGTCATTTTAGGGGGAAAGTGGCTCAATTATATACTTTTAACTAGAAAAGCGTTCAGAGAGCGCAGACCTCCGCCAAGGCAGCTCAGTCCCAGTCAGGACAACAGTCTGCACTCAGAACAAAAGTGAAACAAAACTGTTGATTGATTCTGATTTGTTTCCTCTCAGACAATCATCGGTCAAAATGTTAAATCAGTCGTTGATTAGTCAGTGATTTTAATCCTGCCCTGCTTTCTGAAGCAGCTCCTATTCTGTATTTATGAAGATGCTACTTTATCACTTCTTGTGTAGATAATATTCTAATGGATGATAAGACAGAGAAACAGCTTTAATTAGTTATAATTATTTATGGGTTTTAAGTATTTATATTTACATCAATCTTTAAACCCCCATGTTGTGATTCAGATTTCTGTCACTCAGTCTAGGCCCCGCCCCCTTTGTATTACAGCCCTGGTTTTTTTTTGTGTGACATCCCAAGATCATCACTGGCCCCCATTTAGCCCTCTTTAAAACTTCCTAGATACACCCCTGCTCAGCAGTCCTAATGAAGTATTTTTAGGCTTATAGAAACATTATATAAACATGTTATTGAAGCATTATTACCTATAATCATTTTGAATATGACGTATGGCATTAGACTCACTTTAGGGTTAAACACAGCAGGTCTGACCCAGATCAATAAATACTGTTATTAATTCAAACTCTTAGAAAAGTCTCTGTTTTGGAGCTTTGTGCAGAAAGTTCTGGTGCAGCTAAAAGCAAGCGACCAGTTACGGGTCAGGAGAAACCTTGTAATGAGACCTCTGGGGCGATGAGGAGCCCTAGTCAGACACACATCAAAGGGGAGACGCAGACCAATGCAGGTCAGTCCAAAATGTCCGAAGATCTTGTCCGACTGACGTGTTTTCACAAACACTGCTGTTAATCTGCCTAATGTTCATACAATTTGAAGACATAAATTGTTTGTTTACCTGTTTTATGTGTTGGCCCAGAGTTTTGTCGTCACAACTAAAGAATTGTCCCTCATATTTCTATAAAAAAATGTCATGTCCATTTTCTGTCAGGACTGCTCTAGAGATTATATTAAACACCGGACTGTCAGACAATAGGAGGCGGAAGATGCCCAGTACAACTCCTCTCTGATCGGTCATGTCGTGCCTCTGTTGCATTCACCAAAGCCAGGAAATTACAAAACTACCTTCTTCATTAATGTCATAGGGCGGCTCAGTTAATGTAAACTTCTTCCTTCTGGGGTGAAAAAAACATTCGGGGCTTGATGAGAAATGTTCGGGGCTATAGCCATGAACGCCCAGCCCAGGAGACGCCACTGGTTCCAACTCTCCTTCACACTCCATGTTTTAATGATATTACACCAAATACAGTGTTGATGTGGAACCAAGGCTCTGAGGATGGGAGGCTGCAGCGCCCCCTGCTGGAGGACAGACAACATGCATGCCCGATTTGAAGTCAATAGAACAATCAATAAAACTAGTAGATACAAACAGTGGATTTGTGCTGCGTCTGTTTCTATTCTACTAATATTTAGATCAGAGTGATTTTTCTACATGTTGCATTCCTCCAAAGCAGAACTGTTCTTGCTGTATATCTGTGTGGAGGATGGATCACCTTATTGTCACCAACTCACCATCAGCTGTGTCCAGGGGTGGGAATACTTTAGTTCTTGATAAGTTTCATTATAAAAACACCAACTGTTGATTCTCCTCAAACGTTTGGAACAAACTCAACTCTGACTGAATCTGCAGCTTTCTTAACCGTCTCCTCTTAAAACAACAGAAACTTCAAGTTTCCAGGAAGAAGAAACACAATTAGAAATGTTAGCAGCTTCCTGAAATATCAGACATGAACTAGAATTATAACAGGCGGCACAAACAGGACTTTCAGATTAAAAGAGGACAAATAAAAGCTCCAAACAGTAGAAAACAGTTTTCATCCCAGTTGTGTTCAGCTGATGTTCCCACAGCCTGTTGGATCAAATCAGAAACTAAACACACCCTTTGAATCTCTGAATCACATGAAGCCTTCCATCCACCATGAAGCAGAAGCAGCTGGTTTCCAGTGAAGTTCATCTCCAACACTGAGAGCTGATTCATTATCAGACGCCTGGTGATCAAGTTGTAGCTCCAAGACTTTGGAATGAACTCCTGCTTTCATTACGCTCCCTTCAATCTGTTGATACCTTCAAGAAAAACTGGAAACTTTTGGGTTTTCTGAGGCTTTTGTGGAAAATGTGGGAATTTCTAACCTTTGTATTTGGACCATTTAGTCATTTAGTAATAATGATTTGTATTAGTGTTGCCAGAGATGTTTCTAATATTTCTGTGTTGTGAGGAACCTTGTGACTTAGTGTGAAAGGAGCTATAGAAATCAACTTTTACTGACTTCCATGAAACATTTGTGGCTCAGTGAGTTTTACCCTGAGCGCCGTCTGCAAGGTGAAGCCGGCCTGATCCAAACTGACAGCTGAGCTTGGTCTTCAGAGGAATCCTGATGTTTTCTTCTCCTCAGACTCATGTTAAACATCCAGTCGCCTGCAGGAAAACTCTAATCTCCTGAAACCTACGGTGGCTCAGAGGGGCCACATTCTGACAGGAAGTCACTCAGAGAAACTTTGATCCTGAACAAACATTTTATGGCCCTTCATCGTGATAACTGGTTTTTCCTCTTCATCTTTTTCGCCTCCTTTCACTTCATCTACATCCCTCCTCGTCTTCTTCATTACGTTGGAACCTAAAGGACCCTTCTGTGTCCAGGTCCCCTCTCAGACCTTCACTCCTCCTTCCTTCCCAGAACTGGTCCAGCTGCTCCTACAGGTCAAAAGTGTCTCTACGCCACCCTGCTGCTAATTTACTTGACTAGAGACAAAAATCTGTCATTTCTAAACATGTCAGAAAGAAATGTTTTTTTATTGAAACAAGCGTTGGAATTTTATTGAAATGTTGAAATTTAAAGAGAGGAATATAACATTCTGAACAGCAAATGAATCAAATCCAGAAGAAGAAAATCTGTTTATTGTACACTAAAACACATGAAGAAGAACTGCAGCAAATCTCCAAAAGGAAGATTGAACATTTGAATCTAAGACGTGTTTAGAAAATCCCAGCTTCCATCTTTAAAGGACTGGAAGAGGAAGAAGTTTCCAAGGAATCATTTAGAAAAGTTTCAGAAAGAAACAGATTGAATCCATGAATCTGAAAACGTGTTTCTGAGTGAAAGAGACAGACATGTAGAGACTGAACTATCTGTTCAACAGGGAGAGAGCTTCTCTGCCAGGAGGAAAGACTCTAGACTCAGACCAGAAACACTGAGGAACCAGAACTGGACCATAAGGACCCAAATCCAGGAAGCAGAGGTTCAGTGAATGTGGTGTTGAAGGTGTGGAGGTGGATCAGTGAGTCAGAGGAGACTCTGTAGAAGGACAGAATGCCAGCAGGACAGTCCAGATACACGGCTACTCTGGTAGAGACGGAGGAGGAGGAGGAGGAGGAGGAGATTAATGTTTCTATGTTATTGTGACAGACATAGTAACTATGGTAACCATGAACATCATAGCAGCTCAGCCTTCAGGAATGATCATTCTCTCCAAACAAACAGTCTCTACTGTCTCCTTTCCTCCTGGTTCTTCTGTAACTCACTGATATAGTAACTCCTCCTCCCAGTAACAGCGACCAGTCAGACCAGTTCTACACAGCAGCTGAGGAAGATCATCATCAAATCTGTCTGGATGATCAGGATATTACTGAAGCTCCTCCCACATATATGTCACCTTCCTGTTGTCTTCAGACAGTTTCAGGTTTCTGTTCACTGTGTTTGTGTCGATGGTGAGCTGACAGGAATCTGATGGAGAGAACAAACACAATCCAGCTGCAGTTATTGATCATTTATTGACACTTTGATGATGACTCCTGAATGAGTGATGTGACAGTTTGAAGATAGTTCAATGTGAGCTGCTTTGTTGTCATGAATCAAATGAAAAACACACTTACACCTCCATGGACCTGGTGTCAACCATTGGACTCCAGCAGGCTCCGCCCTGAAAGGAGGAGGGGGGTCAGACCATCAGTCTCTTTCAGCAGCAAACATGGAGATTACATGTCTCTCAGACACACATTGTCCTCCACTGAGAAAGGAACAGTCCAACATTTGGACACTTGGCCCACTTGTTGTAAAGATCCAAAGAAAGAAAGAAGAGTTGAGAGCAGACAGACACCTGGGCTGTGATGAAGATGATGAAGACATTGCAAACTGCAGTGGATGTAGTAAGGACAGTTGGTGCTGCTGTAGCACAACTCATTTCTCCAAACACAGGAAAAGCTCCAACAGAGAGGAGAAAGGAAATCCCTCAGTAACATAGTGAAGAAACACACTGAAGCCTAAAAGGACATCAGGAAACTAAGGAAACATTTCTGGAAGCTCAAACTGATTTAATCATCAGCATTAAAATACAATCAATCTAAACACTGACACAATACCTGGAGACCTGTTCCATCCACACTCCCACACACAGATGAAGGAATGAAACACTAAACAGTCCTGCTGCTGAAAATCTGCTGTGGCCACTCTGTACCATCCAGAAATAGAAAGATTGAAAAGGAGAAGCTGCATCACATGATGACTAAAATATCTGATAGCTGCAGCTCCATTTCTTTTCTCCCTGACTCTAGCGCCACCTACTGGCTGTTCACCAGACATGACAGCTGAGGAGCAGAAACCAGAGAAATAACTCTGTTTTATTCAGTGTAGTCACCTAAAACATGCAGAGACGCCTCAACACTAGAGTTTCTCTCTTTGAATCGTTTCACCAGCAGCTCAGTAAATGGATGTTGGAGCATTTTTCTGTCCCAATGAGGAAATGCAGAAAAACTGCTTGAAATAATGAATGGTGTCAAATGCTGCTCAGATATCCCCATATCTGGGATCTGATCAACTAACAGGTCTGACTGACACTTTGACAGTAAGATACTCTCTACTAAAGCTGGAGCTCACCTGTCCCAACAACCAGGATCAGGTGAAGGACCTCTGCAGTCCCATGATGGTTCCTCTCCCTCTTCTCAGGTCTGACTGACGCTTTGACAGGAAGATTTTTACTAAAATATGTTTTACTACCAACACGACATCAATCTTTCTGGGGCTGGATACGCAGCTCTGACCCAGGCATGATAACGGTCCATTCCTCACCCAAGACTAAACGTTATCCCACTTACTTTAAAGACCTCATGACACCAAGTTAACATTTTTAAACATAACATAAAATAAAGAAATCTGAACCCAATGGACTATGTCAAAGTCATAAACACGCCTTGTATAATCCTACTGAGAGCAAAAAACGCTGCGGTGACTAACATTTTACTACTGCATCACTGCGCACTGAACGAGCAGAAAGCAGGAAGTGACGTTAGCGAGAGAACACATTCTGTTTGTTGACACATTTGACAGCAACTTTTCAGCTGTGACTGGGACGCTGTTTTCTATTTTTGACAAAGAGAAGTGATGCAATGCCGTCGTGATGTTGGGGGATTTTGCTCAAATACACAGAAGGACGATGTCAGTTTATTTAAGTTTCCCAAAGACCCAGAGTTACTGTCTAAGTGGGTGAAACAGGTTAGTAGTCTGTGAGTAGTGGACTCCCTCCTCCTCCTCCTCCTCTGTTCGGAACATTTTGAGCAGAATGGTTTTTATTACTATGATAAAGGAATCCCTGGGTTGTTTAGTGTGTGTTGCTGCTGACAGCTGTACCTGCAGTGTTCCTCAGGAGTGTGACAGCATGTGGCGGCAGTACCGTGGTGGGGCTTGTGGACTGCGCAACACTAACAGCGTCAGCATCGCTACTCCTACAAGCTCCACTTCTACTGACTGCTGACCTGGTGTTTCCAGAAGCATAGAGGCTCATTGTAGCCGGGGACACCAGGGACATGTCTCCACCACTTTTCTAAACCTGATGAATTTCCTACCAGCGCAGATCTAACATCCACTTGTGCTCCCAGCACAATTTCCACATAATCAGTATCTGAACGGACTATTATTTAAATGACTCCATTGCACTTTCTCATACAGTCATGGTTTCTCTCTGTGCAGATGCTGCAGCGTTCTTAGCAGTGGATACATCAAGGTTTTAGTCCGTATGCAAACATGTTCAGGTCAGAGTCCTGCAGGTTCCTGTTTCAAGATGGAAAAATACACCAATTAAATTTAATGGGTACGGCTGAAGTTTCTTTACTGCAGGTTAAAAATATTAATTTAATACTTTTGTTTGTTTACGACTCCCAAAGAGAATGGTGTTGATACATTGTGTTTGTGGAGAGAACATCCCAGAATATTCCCCCAGCTTTGCGCTGACAGCAGAATGTTCCCGCTATCCTGCGCTGCAGAGAGATTTATCTGCGACTGAATTTGTGATTCAGGAACGGAGAGCGCAGATAAAGCCAGGGACTGTGGACAATAGTTGGTTTCTGGACAGAGACCTCTGCATTAAATTAATTTCAGATTTATATGTTTCAAAGAAATAAAAGGGACATGATTCATTGTAATATAATTTACAATCACTTGGGGATTGTGTTATTTTCTGTCTTTGATCGGTTTTTTAAAACTGTAGCCTAATGGAAAAATGTAAAGGCCGTTGTTAGCAGGGCTCCTTACTGTGTGGCAGGAAAATCGAGTGAGAAAATGAAGCAGGACATCAGACAAAAGTTCACTTTCTGACGGGCGGCTCAACCACTCCACTACTCCATCAGGTAGTGAGTGCGTTCACAGAAAGGAATAGGAACACCATCTGAAGAGTGTTTGTGTGATGAGCTTTAGCCGTCAGTTTATTATGACACAACCTCTATTCATCAGTACAATAATCAGAAACACCTGTGGACCCAAACTAACAGACGTCCTTCATTGTGAAAGTTTACAATTTACGCCATTGACCACTTGATGCAGACGTACAGTTATTTTCAACTTTAAGCACAGAGTTTAGGAAACTGAATCAATCAAAACGATTCTTATGAGAACATCTGAGCATCATCATCAGACCTGGACACCGTCCTCAATGCAGCACTATTTCCTCCTGCGGAGGCAATAAGAAAGTTGAGAAAGAAGTGGCGCTTGTTATTCCAGTGTGCGACCGGAGCGGATTCAGCCTCTCTTATGCAAAAGGTTAACAATTCACGTCTATAGACCATGACAAAGTTGTGAGTCTGCAGGTAAAATGTTCATATTTAGTCCATGTTTTCTGTGTGTAAAGACATTTCCCATTGAAAATAATAAACAATAATTCACCTCCATATCTTTGTATAGCAGTAGAGTCCTGCTCCTGCTGTGTCCACTCCGTTATCCAACGACAGGATTTCATTTTTTGTCTGGTAAAACTAGTCCACAAACTATTGCCAATGCTTCATCCTCAGCATCCATATTTATTCACTCCTTTGACTTTAGTCACGTTTTATATCATAAGGTTTTGTTAGATTTCCTGTCTGATCTGGGAATGTTTGTGAGTAAAATCAGTTTGTGTGTCTTGTCATTGCCGTGTGGCCGTACCCGACACACTGTAGGACCAAAACTGGAATATCAGGGATTTTTTATCCCCGTGTGTGCGATCTAAAAGTCTTGGGTCAATTTTAAATTCCTGCCGTGTAAACCAGGCCTTAGCAGAGGCCCCTGGGTACAAAGTGTGGTCTGTACATGTACAATAATAACGGGTTGCATTTATATGGCGCTTTTTGAGACCCTCAAAGGAATTTACAACTCCATTATTCATTCATTCACTCTCACATTCACACACTGGTGGAAGCAAGCTATGATTGTAGCCATAGCTGCCCTGGGGCAGACTGACAAAAGCTGCCCCTCTGGGGTAGGTGAAGTGTTTTGCCCAAGGACACAACGACATGTAGCAGGAGGAAGCTGGAATCGACCCCACGATTTCTGAACTACAGTCGCCCTACAACAATCACTCCCCTCCACTAGACATGGGCCCCCAGTAGGCGTGGGCCCATAATGCCCATTGAATTATCCGGCCCCATAGTGCAGGGAAGTATATAATCCTTTGCAGTTGTGAGGTTTTTCACACTGTGCCACTATGTACAAAACTTTATATGAGCTCAGTTGCACATTTGCAGGTGTTTGGTGAAACAAACCAAAGACAAGATATGCTTCATGATATTTTCTACTCTTTGGCTGGGAAGGAAGTCAGTTTAGAAGCTTTTTTGGTGATTTCTTTTGTTATCTTCTTTGCGTTTATGTGCGAGTCTCATCAAAAACCTGTCCATTATATTAGCTTTTAAATTTTATCCATTTATACCTCACCCCCTCACTTGCTCTATGATTTTTACTCATTTAAAGCAAATTCATATCTTCTGATTTCTAGCGGTTCATCCATTTCACCTTGTAATGCAGACACTGGTGTAGCTTTAATGGCCCCACATCACAACCTCAACGCTTGATATTGAATTTTATCCAAGTTATTTAACAATATTGTAGCTACTGAACCTCCTGCAGCAGGTTCCTCCATACCTGAGATCTTCCAGTCTCCAGTGTGGATCCTTCAGTCCAGCCGACAGCAGCTTCACTCCTGAGTCTCCAGGATGATTGTAGCTGAGATCCAACTCTTTCAGATGGGAGGGGTTGGAGGTAAGAGCTGAGGCCAGAGAAGCACAGCCTTCCTCTGAGATCAGACAGCCTGACAAGCTGCAGACACACAATTCAACACATGATGAGAACGTTGAGGTAGAACCCAAGTTCTGAACTGGTCATTTTCAGTAGGAAAACCAAAAGAGAAACTGGTGCTGAACTGGTTAAAATAAAGAAGAAATGAACTGTAATTTACTCTACCCTAACAACGCATGTTTTATCCTGATTCAGATGATTGCAGTTCAGTAAAAGCCTGTTAATCAGCCATCAATTAAAATCAGATGTTCTAGGCAGGAAAACATCTAAAACATGCAGTGTGCCTTGAGGACCTTTAGGTAATAAAAATCAACATTTGAACCATGTAAACAGATGAATCCTGACTAGAGCTCCACTGGGACAGAAACTCTGCAAACTGACACAAACTCTGCAGAAGAGGCTGGTTGTAAACTTTCTATGAACTGGAACTAAAATACCAAAGATAAACTGGTGGTACATGTTGGCATAAATGTTGTTGTAACTCCTATCATCCAAATATCGTCAAAGATTTCTAAGCCTTTAAACAATTAGAGAAAACCTGATTGATGGAGAGAAACCTGGTTCCACCAGGATGGAGAACATTGTACCTGAGAGTTTCCAGGTTGCAGTTTGGACTCTCCAGTCCAGCAGATGGAAGCTTCACTCCTGAATCCTGCAGGTTGTTGTTACTCAGGTCCAGGTCTCTGAGACTGTAGGACTGGGAGCTGAGAACTGAGGACAGAGCTTCACAGCTTCTCTCTGAGAGGTTACAGCCACTCAGTCTGAGGAGACAGGGACAAATATCTGCTATTAAACTATTTATCTAAATTGATGTTTATTTCTTTCCAGTCACCAATGTTCTCCTTGGAAAGATTGATGAAACTGTCTTATTTTACACGTCTTCATGTTGCCTTTTGTTGTGAACTGGTTCATTATAAATGAACTGAAACAACATGAATCAATATTTCCCCCATCATTATCAGATTTCTCTCCATCAACAATAAATGCAGTAACAATCTGTGTCCTTACAGAGCTTTGTTGGAGGCTTTAACCACTGGCAGCAGCCTCAGAAGAACCTCCTCTGAAGCAGAGTATTTCTTCAGGTCAAACACATCCAGATCTTCTCCTGATGACACTAAGATGAAACCCAGAGCTGACCACTGAGCAGGAGACAGTTTATCTGTGGAGAGACTTCCTGAACTCAGAGACTGTTGGATCTCCTCCACTAGAGAACCATCATTCAGTTCATTCAGACACTGGAACAGATTGATGCTTTTCTCTGCAGACACATTCTCACTGATCTTCTCTTTGAGGTACTGAACTGTTTCCTGATTGGTCTCTGAGCTACTTCCTGTCTTCTTCAGCAGACCTTGTAGGAGTTTCTGATTGGTCTGCAGTGAAAGTCCCAGGAGGAAGCGGAGGAACAAGTCCAGGTGTCCATTTGGACTCTGTAAGGCCTGGTCAACAGCTCTCTGATGGAGAGACTTTAGTTTTAGCTTCTTAAATAATGAAGACCTCTTAGATGTTTGTGTTTCTTCCATCAGGATGACACCAGAGTTGATGAAGGTCTGATGAACATGAAGAGCAGCCAGAAACTCCTGAACACTCAGATGGACGAAGCAGAACACCTTGTCCTGGTACAGCCCTCCTCTCTCCTCTTTAAAGATCTGTGTAAACACTCCTGAGTACACTGAGGCTGCTCTGATATCGATGCCACACTCTGTCAGGTCTGATTAATAGAAGATCAGGTTTCCTTTCTGCAGCTGATCAAAAGCCAGTTTTCCCAGAGACTCAATCATCTTCCTGCTCTCTGGACTCCAGTGAGGATCTTCTTCAGCTCCTCCATCATACTTGACCTTCTTCACTTTGGTCTGAACCACCAGGAAGTGGATGTACATCTCAGTCAGGGTCTTGGGCAGCTCTTCTCCCTCTCTGGTCTCCAACACATCCTCCAGAACTGTAGCAGTGATCCAGCAGAAGACTGGGATGTGGCACATGATGTGGAGGCTTCTTGATGTCTTCATGTGGGAGATAATCCTGGTGGCTTGCTCCTCATCTCTGAATCTCTTCCTGAAGTACTCCTCCTTCTGTGGGTCAGTGAACCCTCTGACCTCTGTCACCATGCCAACACACTGAGGAGGGATCTGATTGGCTGCTGCAGGTCGTGTGGTTATCCAGAGGAGAGCAGAGGGAAGCAGTTTACCCCTAATGAGGTTTGTCAGCAGAACATCCACTGAGGTGGACTCTGTAACATCAGTCAGGATCTCCTTGTTGTGGAAGTCGACTCTCATCCAGACCATCAAAGATGAACAGAACCTGGAAGTGTTCAAAGCTGCAGATTTCTTTGGTTTCAGTAAAGAAGTGATGAACAAGTTCCACCAAGCTGAACTTTTTCTCTTTCAGCACATTCAGCTCTCTGAAAGTGAATGGAAATATGAAGTGGATGTTCTGGTGGGCTTTGTCTTCAGCCCAGTCCAGAGTGAACTTCTGTGTTAAGACTGTTTTCCCAATGCCAGCCACTCCCTTTTTCATCACTGTTCTGATTGGTTGATCTCTTCCAGGTGGGACTTTAAAGATGTCTTCTTGTCTGATTGTTGTTTCTGCTCTGTGTGGTTTCCTGGATGCTGTTTCAATCTATCTGACCTCATGTTCATCATTGACCTCTCCAGTCCCTCCCTCTGTGATGTAGAGCTCTGTGTAGATCTGATTCAGAAGGGTTGGACTTCCTGCTTTAGCGATCCCCTCAAACACACTCTGGAACTTCTTCTTCAGACCAGATTTAAGTTTATCTTGACAAACTGCAGCAAGTTGTTCTAAATTAAGGCAAAAAGTAAAATGAGGAAGGAAACAAAATCATCTTCTGAAGATGATGTGAATAAATGTGATTCCATCTCTTCAGACATCAGTAAATGTGTGATTTATCCATCAGGTTAAATCTTGGTAGAAATCCTCTCACTGCTCTGCAGACGCTCAGCCAGCTCCTCCTGCTTCATCCTCCTCAGGAAGTTCACTGTGATCTTCATCAATGCCTCTTTGCTGCTCCTCCTCTGCTCTTCATCCGCACCTTCCAACACCTCCTCATCATCTCTCTGACTCTCTGAGCATTCTGGGTCATCTGGACTCAGAACCTTCTGGATCTTCTTCAGCTCGTTCTTCAAAAGTGACAATGTTGTCCTCCAGCAGCTGGAACAGAATAATATATGAAGGACACATCAGAGTGAAATCATGGAGCCAAACATCAGATCCATGTTGGACAGACTGACAGTCCTCTGGTCTACAAAGTGCAGCATGGAGATGACTGAGAACAGAACCCATGGAGAAGTAGTTGTTGTACATGTACAGACCATAAATATGGAGTCCAGCTGTGTTTGATGCTGCTGGGCAGACGGACCACTGGGAACCTCTGAGCTCTGCTGGTCCACTCTGTGGAGGAACCAGGAATTATTAGCTCACGTTCTCTCTGTCCTCAGAGAGACAAACAGAAGGTAAAGGTCCATGAAGTGACCTGGAGGTTAGCAGTGAACCAGTTTACTCCTGGTGGTGGTGAAGGTTATGAACCATCAGGGTTAGTGACCATCAATCTGCTAGAGATGCTACACCAACATTTATTTTGATTATCAGAGAAATTCACAAGGTTCATTTTTTTTAACCCAACATTCAGTTTTTCTTCAAATACAATCAAACTGTCAGAAACTTGTTCAACAACAGAGAAATAAGCTGAATTCATAAAACAATATTCATCTCATACTAAATCATTTTACACTAAAGCCACATTCACTCAGTTGCACTAACAAAACAAACATTCACACACATATTAGGAAGCAACTAGGGGTTGATTGCCTTGCACAGGGGCATTGGAGCCGTTATCCCAGGTTCTGGTTCTGATCCGCCAGTCTCTGCTGTCTTTGACCCGTTTGAGCCTCTGTCTCTGTCCTCTCCACAGGAGACGGTCCAGAGGACAGAGCTTCTTTGCAGGTTCTCCATATGATGCTGTTCCTCCTCAGCTTTTTAAAGAGGTTCTGTTCTGTTCTGCTGTAGGAACCTAATCTGGATCACTGTGCAGCTCTTTATTGGAGCTCAGTGGGACTTCCAGAGGTTCCAAGATGCTGCTGCATTTCTTTAACTCACATGGAAACATGAGAACATTTCCTCCATTTTAGCTTCTCTCCACTGGCTGCTCAGACAATTTAGGACTGATTTTAAATTTCTGATACTTGATTTTAAAGCCCTCCATGATGTCACTACATCCTACCTGAACTACACCCCCCTCAGGTCAGCTCATCAGGTGCTCCTCGCTGTTAATAATAGATTTAGTTTAATAGTAGAAATGGTTGATAATCAGCCATGTTGGCTGATGATGTTTGAACTTGGGTGATAATCTTTTTGCAGCAACAATTCATGTCCACATATTTCACTTACCCTGATTTTTTTCTAATATGTGCCAAATATGTACAATTTAATTTAATAAATTAAATTATGTGTTTGAGTGTTTGCCATTGTTTAAACAGAAATTAAATGCATTTCAAATATTTTTTATTTTAAACACCTTTTTGGTGACACACTCATTTCCATTGTATCCCACAGTGCCATCAATCAACTTCCTCCTGAAGTATAAGTCATAAAATTATATATCTACATATATTTTATAACAATTTGATAGACTATACTAAACTTTATTTTATTATGCAATTGAATCTGGTGAAACTGTATTTCATATTGTACTTGTCCCAGTAGTAATTTTCCACCCGGTTAGAATGTGCGTTGTAGCCTTAAAAAACTACAATTCCATAAAAGCCATTTACAGGAAGTGACATCATTTGTTCACCGTTTGTTGTTTGCCAACCGCCAATAAAATTCAGAAGAAGAAGAAGAAGAAGACAATTTGTTTTGGAGGGATTTCAACTGAAAACTGAAGTTGGCTTCAACTGTCACACTTTCCTTCTTTGTTGTTATCTAGAACATGTTACATCTGTATGGGTCACTCTTAAAGTTCCACCCTGTTAAGGTAAATTCATGAAAATGTTAATTAAGTAGAAGATTTTTAAAAACATATTAGGTTTAGTTATTAATTGTGTGTTAATCTATTGAAGGCTAGCTAGCTAGATGCTGATCAGTTAAAAAGCTACAGCTAGATTAGCTAAAACAATTCCACCCTGTTAGAAGAATAATACATATTAACAAAAGGGACATACTCTGTTTAAGTAAAAGTCATTACTGATCAATATTTAGATGTTTAACTGTTTCTGGTCTTTCTGGTCCCTAACAAGGTGGAACACGTTCAGAGGTAATGTTTAAGAAAACTACCTGTTATTCCTATTTTATCTATCCCCGAGCTTGACCATAATGAATTTCGTATAGTTGAACATTACAGTATTAAAACACATTATAAAAAATAGAAAACATAAGTCCTTTTCCCCCCCAAAAGTTATGACGCTAAAATGTTGCTGCACAAAGAGAATCACCCACCTGAGCGATGAAACTGGAAACATGAAATTAATTCATAGAAACTTTTTCTTTCAGCATTAATCTGTCTGGAAACTAAACTAAATTCAGATTTAGAGGATGAACCAAATATCCACCTAGAAATGAAATTTACTTCTGTCTTTGTGTTTGTGTGTTAATTTTAATGTTGGACTAAATAACTGAGTCTGATTCATCTGGAAAAATGTAGTTGATGCTCAATTAAATATTTGTGGGTCAAAGGTCATATCGTCATAATAGTTTATGTAAATATGTCCTTATTGAGGTTTTTCTTTCTTCTTTCCATATTATATTTTAGGGATTATAGCAGAAAAATGATTCTGGTTAAATCTATTGTTTCCTGTTATGCACCAGCAGTTATTGTTTACTAATGGTGTCAATAAGTGGCCAGTAGGGGGCAGTATCACTCCATGAATGATGGTTACATATCAGATCAGATGTTGAGATGTTAACTAGATGGACGTGTAGAAGCGCTGGGTCGTGACTGTGGATCTAAACGGACCTGTTTTATACATTAAACTGCTTTCATTACATGTTACCGTGGCAACGATCCAACTGGACTTCACCGTCTCCATGGTATCATGTTCCTTAATGACTGTATGAAATTCAGTCTGATGTTTCCATGACAACAGAACCTGGTTCTGTTTCCATCAGTCACATGGTCACAGTGAGCGTCTGTTATTGGTGGAACACTGCAGCTGCTCCGCCTCTTTAAATAAACCTTTCAGTTAGATGATCCAATGTTCTCAGGAACCAAGGAAGGAGGTCCAGATGGTTCTGTTGCTGCTTCACATGATGGATCTTATTAGAACATGTGGAGGTTGGTGACCAACAGTTATATTTCATCAGATATTATATGAGGAGAAACATGACAGATATTAGGAACATAGAAACATTTCAGACTGACTCAGTTTCTACAGTTACAGCAGTTAGATACAGCTTCCCTCTCTGATGGTGGACGACCTGCAGGTTTAAAGTCAATGGGACGATCCTTTGAATCGTTGCTCATAAAGGACACACAGCTGGGTTCTGGTTCTGGTTCTGGATGAAACCTGAGAGAAAAACACTCATTAATACACCTGTGAAGTTTTGCTTTAAAGATTATTGTTACTTTGACTGATCATAAAATAAACTAGAAGATTATTGAATCACTTCTGGACACCAATGGCATTAAGTGGAGAAGTTTTATCATTGAACATTCACCATTATTCCATTTTATTATATTTCTAATAAATTGGTATTTAGTTCTGCTTTTATAGAAGCACCAGTGGAAAGACTTTCTTAACAGTAGAATAATCGTCTATCACTCCTGAAAACGTTCTAACATGAACAGTTTAAAAGGCTAAAATATTTGTTGACCGGTAGATGTTACATCACTTCACTGAAGAACATGGAGCAGAGAACCAATCAGAGTGAGCTCCAGTCCAGACTAAATATTTCACTTTAACCAGAGAAAACGGTTTAATGATGGCGACTAATCAATGAGGCCCAAAAGCAAACAGATCAGAGGTGTTAAACATGATGTAGCAGCATCCAGGACGCCTCCAACAACATCCATTCTTTCCACTTTCACTGCTGTGGTTCTGGAGAACATCCAACACACACCGCTTCACATCAGAACATAGAAATGTGGGAAAAAGAGCTGAGCTCACGTTAAACACATGTTGGAATAAAAACATTTCAGACTGACTCAGTTTCTACAGTTACAGCAGTTAGATACAGTTCACCTCTCTGATGGGGGACGACCAGCAGGTTTAAAGTCAATGGGATGAAGCTTTGACCAGTGGCATTTATAGGACACACAGCTGGGTTCTGGTTCTGGTTCTGGTTGGAGTCTCTGATGGATCCTGACAGAAACATGATGATTAAAACCCATTCTGTGAGGTTCTGTTTACATACCAGCCAACATTTACATCATGGACCCATCCGGACAGGAACCAGGTTGAAAAATAGGACCTAGATGTAATTGTCTCTAAGTTCAATATTGGCTCCATGTTGATCGTCTATTTATGATGTAAAATATGTAAGCAGAGAAAATGTTTGAGAAAAAACAGAAACTAAAGGATGATGATGAAGGAATGAAGAGATTCCAGTTTGACTGGAAAGACTGAAGGAGCAGCAGAACCACAGACGATGGGGATCCAGGAGATAAAATGTTTCAGTTTAACAGAAAACTCACTGCAAACATCATGTTGGGTTATAATCATCTAATAATTCAGATTCAGACACATTAATAATCCTGTAGATTCGTCTTCAACCAGCAGAGAGATGAAAGTTTGAGCCGAAATCAGAAGTGAACATGTTCTCCAGACATCAGAGAGCAGAAACAAGCAGGAAAGTTCCTGAAGACAAAGTTCAGGTAGGAAACAAAGAAATCTTACATGTTTGTTGGAGAAGAAGAAGAAACTCTCCAGACACCTTCAGACAGACTGAGACTCAGGTGAGCTGCTTCCTGGAAGGAGGCGGAGCTTCACCTGTGATGGAGGCAGGGCAGGTAGGAGGGGTCAGTGGGAGGAGTTCAGATCAGACTGTAACTGGTTCTATCAGAATCATCTCTGTTGTTCTGCTGAAGAACCTGGGAAGTTATTTATAATCTCAGTTTGACTGATTAAAAACCTGAATTAAAAGAAAATTGCGTTCTTTTATCCAGAAATATAGATGGAACTCACTTCCTCTGTCTCTGAGATCAGGAGACTGGTTTCCTTTAAAGGGGGGGGGGGGGGGGGGGGTGGCACGTTCTTCTTATGCAGAAAGAGCAAACTGAGGTCCAGTACATCACAAATTTTACCTGAAATAGATCTGTAAGTTCAATAAATGTTTATACCTACCTAATGTTGCACTCACAGCATGTCCGCACTGAACGTCTTGAAGTTAGCTGCATGTCTCTTTAAGAGTCTTGGACACGCCCCCCTTCAACACGCTGCAGGTTACCGGCTTTTTGCCGAAGACGGAACCTGGCAACTTGCCAGAATGTCTTAGAATCCCCACCACAGTCGCTGCATGACAGTACCTGGCTTTAAAGAGAAAGCTAGAGGAATTTTGGATACCTGGAAACATCTTCCAGAAGAGGCGCTGACTTTTAAGTCACTGAGAATCTTGAAGAGTTCACTCACTAATCTTATAAAAATCTAAAAGTGTATATGCATGTACAGCACAGCACAGAGCTAGCCTTCCTCACCAGCTTGTTTAGTCGTTTCCTGTCCGCAGCTGAGATGCTGCTGCCCCAGGAAGCCACTCCATAAAAAAGGGCTGATGCTACCACTGAGTCATAAAAAGTCCTTAGCAGGGTCTTCTGCACCCCAAAGGACCTCAGCTTCCTCAGCAGATACAGCCGACTCTCACCCTTTTTATAGAGAGCCTTGGTGTTATCAGTCCAGTCCAGTTTGTTGTTCAGGTGAACACCCAGATATTTATAACAGTCCACCATTTCTATAGCTGTTCCCTCGATGGTCACTGGAGTGGGGGAATAATCCCCACTCCAGTAATAATCCCCACTCCAGTAAAATCCCTCGACATAAAAGACTGACGAATTCTGTATGAGTGGTGATTAATGTTTGCTCTGTGAAGACATAACATAATAATGCTGCATGTACTTTCATGTGATTCTGCTTGTTGAATGCTGTTCCAAAAAAAAAACAGACTGAAAGACCGGACTTTTGACATGTGTGACTGCATGCTCAGGTGTGAGAATGAGTGTGTTATTAAGCTTAGCTTTTGTGAAAACTTTAAAGTGCTCTGATGTTTCACTGTCTTGGTTTCCACATGCTAACATGACCCTTATATTTATTACCACACCAGTTTGGTATGGCATGGTCATGTGGTACCGGGCCTCGGACCATGTGGTACTGGGCCGTAGGTCATGTGGTACCGGGCCACGGGCCATATGGTACCGGGCCGTAGGTCATGTGGTACCGGGCCTGGGGCCATGTGGTGCCGGGCCGTAGGTCATGTGGTACCGGGCCACGGGCCATGTGGTACCGGGCCGTGGGTCATGTGGTACCGGGCCACGGGCCATATGGTACCGGGCCGTAGGTCATGTGGTACCGGGCCTCGGGCCATGTGGTACCAGGCCGTGGGTCATGTGGTACCGGGCCACGGGCCATGTGGTACCGGGCCGTAGGTCATGTGGTACCGGGCCTCGGGCCATGTGGTACCAGGCCGTGGGTCATGTGGTACCGGGCCACGGGCCATATGGTACCGGGCAGTGGATCATGTGATACCGGGCCATGAGTCATGTGGTACCGGGCTACAAGCCATGTGGTACCAGGCTGCGGATCATGTGGTACCGGGTTAAGGATCATGTGGTACCGGGCCATGGGTCATGTGGTACCGGGCTACAAGCCATGTGGTACCAGGCTGCGGATCATGTGGTACCGGGTTAAGGATCATGTGGTACCGGGCCGTGGATCATGCTTTGCATGGTCCATATCTGATTATGCTGATTTATTATGTGGTGATTCATCATTAGATTCATGATGAATACGTGTTGTTGTTTATCAGGATGCTACACTATGAGTTGTGTTGTTGGAAAGTATTTAAAGTCTATGTGCCCCCTGTTAACTTTGAGCACCTGGCCCCCCAAAGGTCTCTGCACGGCCCTGGAGCAAACATGGCAGAAAACATGAAGACCTGAAGCTACAACACAGACTAACACTCAGCTGTTGGATGTCTCGCTTCCTGCTCCTTTTATCCTCCTGCAAACGAGCCAGATGATTTCCAGGAGTGCAGCACGGCGCCTCCACAGCACCCTCTAGTGTGGAACCAATGGAAGTGACGAGCATGAAGAAACAACCACACAACCCAGACTCCTGACAAATAAAAGCATCAGAAAGCATCTTGATGACAGGTCAAAGAACATGTAGGGACTTAGTTAGAGTGGGAACCAGTAGTGATGGTGAGATGAAGCCCCATGAGCCATTGAGCCAATTGGTTCAAGAAAGGGTTTTGCTCACGGGGCTTCATGTGAACACAACCCCCCTACTGGCCAGGTCCATAATCACAGGCAGCTGGAGCTCTTAGCCACTTAATGTGTGATGCGTTAAAGTTTTAAGTCTGCTATGGTTCTTGGTAATGACTATGAGTTCCCAAAAAATCATTTCTCTACATAAAATAGTACAAATGTGAATAATAAAAATATTCTTTGAATGTATTCTGTATGTAAATTATCCCCAAACGGTAGTATCATGTGTTATGCAGGTTGTGTAATAATGTTTTTCTGTCATTTGAGGCAAAAGGCATGGGCTTAGGCAGGAAGAGGGCCCTGAAAATGATTGTGTAACTAGAGCAATAATGTAAAAAACAGGGGAAAAACATTTTTAATCAAAAATAGCCATTTCTCAACAGTTTTAGGTTTTATGCAATTCCTTTTTCTTGACACAACCTCACCAGCCTTCAAAAACACTCTTTCACAAGGCACAGAAGATGCCGACATACACAAAAACACAAGTACTAGGCTATATAAATTGGGGTACACTAATTTTTGCTTTTCTCAAAACTCTGGGGGGGGGGGGGGGTTCGAGCCTGCTAATATTTGGCTCCCACACAGGGGAAATCCTTCTCTTCCTCGCTGGTTCCATCCTCTCACTTATCTCCTCAGTCTCCTAAATTATTTATGATCATATATTGATTTCTCGCTCTACGTCTATTATGAAGCGGTTCAGAACCATCCACGAAAGCGTAGGAAATGTGTCGTATTGCATGCATCGCACCAGTCAATCTAAGTATGCTTATGGGTCCACTTAAAAACTATGGAAAAATCCGGACATTTTCATCAATCTATGAAATCCCCCCGGACAGTACGTGAAAAATGGACATGTCCGGGGAACACAGGGCGATTGGACACCCTACATAAATCTTATCTTTCTCTCCTCACTCTCCTAAATCTTCAAACTATCTGTCTCTATACTCTCCAAACTATGTAAACGCTAACCAAACTCTCCTATCCAAACTCCAAACTGACTGCAACTCTCCTACACAAACCCACATTTTGAATGGAGCCTGAGGGGATTTATATCGCTGTCAAACCACTCAGCAAACTGAATCACTTCCTGAAACAGTCACGTGGTACAGGCAGCAGCGGGGCTTCAGACGTCATCGTTTTCGGCTCCTCCCCTAAATGAAGCAGGCCTCGATACGCGCTTTGTGGAAACGCTCCCTCCACTGCTCGACACACGCTTCGTAGCCTCGGCACACATCATAACATCACTAGGAACCAGGCAGAAATAGTTCAGGAACAACTGGATGAGGGGTCTCATTTATAAAACATTGCGTAGAATCCCTACTAAAAGTGTACGTACGACCAAAACAAAAAGTTTGCGTACGCCAAAAAGATTTCTGATTTATAAAACCATGCCTACGCACAGGTGTAAGCAATTTCCCCTTTAAAAATCACATCATATCCTGCCCTGAACACACCCAAATCCGGCTATAAAAGGTCGATGCAAAGCAGGACATGAATATTGATGCTTATGAAGAAGAGGGGAAATATGGCAACAACAACAAAAACCAAGAAGAGGAACTTTACGGAGATGGAGATTGAAGTGCTAGTGGGTGAAGTGGAGGCTAGAAGAGACATTTTATTTGGTGGACACAGCAGTGGTGTCACAAATTAAAGGAAGAACTGCGAGTGGCAGCATGTGGCGTCTGCAGTGCAGACTGTCAGTGCAACTGACAGGACGATACCCGAAATTAAAAAAAGTGGTCAGACCTCAAAGTCGAGGCAAAAAAAAAACTTGCCTCCCACCGCCAGAGTGGGTCTGCTACTGGAGGGGGTACGTGTACACCCGAGCTGACACCACTGGACCGGAAGATGGCAAGTATCATGGGAACATCAAGCGTGTACGGTATTGTGTCAGAGAAGGAGGGCGACACCGACCTGGCAGAAACGACAGATGAACCCGGTAAAGCACCTTTTGTATATATTTTATTACGTGGCTACGTTAACAAATTTGAGCATATTTTAAGGAGACAGACTAATATGCCGTGTCTTTTCAGCTCTTCCACAGTCGGTAGGTGGCGAGGATGAGGAGGCTGAGGAAGATGGGGTTGCCCAGCGTCCGGTTGCCCCCAGCACCAGTGCTGCCGATGCCCGTGGTGCATCCAGCAGTGGTCGGGTTCTGACTGAAGCTGTGATGCAGACACAGAGAGACACCATCAGTGCCATCAATTCTGTGACAAACGAGTTAAAGGAAATAGTGTGCTGTGCGACATAGTGACAGCCATTGGTACCTTAAATGATACAATAAAACATTTTAATAAATGAACCTTGTCGTTGTTATCTCAAACGCCGCATTACATCCTGGCGGACCCTTGCTCCCTGGGTGAAGGCTTCCTGTCGAGGAGGAGGCGGCTGTGGGTCGGGGTTCTCATGCTGGGGAGGGGGTAGGCCAGGAGGGAGGGGGTAGGCCAGGAGGGAGGGGAATCCCAATTCTCAGTGCCATGTTATGAAGAATTCCACATGCCCTCACGATCTTGCAGACCATTGTAGGGTGGTATAATAGTCTGCCACCCGAGGCATCCAATGACCCCCACCTACACTTGAACAGGCCTATGGCACGCTCCACGACTGAGCGCGCACGCGTGTGACAGGAGTTGTAGCGCATTTCCTCTGCTGTCTGTGGGTCTGGGATTGGGGTCAGAAGCCAGCTCTTGAGAGGGCAGCCACTATCACCTGCAAGTGATAACACGTTTAATTCAGGCGTCAACAAGCAGCATTTCTAATGACGGTGAGGACTTACCGAGCAGGCAGCCATCACGCACAGCGCCTGCCTGAAGTCTGTTCCCTACACTGCTGTGTCAAGATAAAGGAGTTGTGTGTTGACCCAGGCCATCGTGCCACCATATTAGTGATCATGTGTGAATCACATATGATTTGCACATTAATACTGTGTACATGTTTCCGATTGACGAAAACAAATTCTTCCTCGGACGGGGCCCTTATAGCAATATGGGTGCAGTCAATTGCGCCGATTATGTTTGGGAAACCGGACGTTGCTGCAAATTGCATGTTAATTTCGGCCTGCTCCCCCACAGTATATGGAAACGTGATGTATCGCCTGCTCATTTTAATGATCCCATCCAAGACTGCAGGCATTATTGCGCTCAGGGACGGCTGTGATATCCCAGACCTAGTAAAAAAATCTAACATATTTGAAGGCATTATTTCCAAAAAGGGACTTTGGGCAGAATAGTAAGAATCATGTCACTCAGACACATACCTGTCGGCTAATTGCCGCTGGTAACAACCAGTTGCAAGAAACCCCAGAGTGGTGAGCACCTGCAGCTGGACCGGAATGGCACGGTTCCGCCTGGACGGTCTCTCCAAAACCGGGCCCAATTCAGCACAGAGATCCAAGAGCACAGCTCTAGGGAATCTGAATCTGCTTATTAGCCAGTCATCATCATGGGCAAGAAGGTCCGCATGATCCCTGAACACGCGTTCTCTCCTGATCCTTCCATTTGCAAAATCTTCTAGCAACGCCAGTGCATCCATCTCAAATATTATGCTTGAAAGTAGTTGGGGTATTTCTATTGGCAGCAATAGACTGATCGCTTCCTTCCTTGGCACAATGAAAGTGCCAATCAATGATAAATGGTACAGATGATTCAATTTATTAATTGGCATACAGTCCCGGCCCTTTTATCTGAGTTTAAGGTTTTGAGATAAATTTTATGTATTTATTTTAACATTGAAAAATGTTTTTAGAAGAGCTATAGCTCACTGCAAAGCTACAATATAGATATCATTGCTGGTTTGGATGTTTATAATAACATGAATCCATAATTAATGTTTGGTGTGAGGTGAAATGATATGTGTGAGAGGAGTAATATGCAGTCTGGCTGCAGATCACCACCTCACCAACTGCGTCGTCGATTCCCCCCCGTCTCCAAAATGTCCGTACGCACGGGTCAGAGTTGGCGTACAGGTGCGCACATTTTCCCGTCAAGTCTGTTTTTTATAAATCACAACTTTTGCTTTGAAAGTGGCGTACGCCAGTTTCAGGCCCTGTTTTGTGCGTACGCAACGTTTATAAATGAGACCCCAGAACATTCTATAGTTTAACTCCTACACCAACTTTTTAATGTTTTATTTTTTAATTCAATTTACCTCTTAGATTATATCCTCCTCTTTCTACAAATTATTTCATTATTTTATAAGGAAGTTGGTTGTTCTTACCTGAAAATGATTTGTGCTGTTAGAAACTGAACCAAGTCAGGAGTTTTTATTATTCTGGTTTTTATAAAGAGTTTATTAGTTCATTTGTCTTTATATCCTGATTGGTTTCATAATCTAATTGCCATTTTTGATTTCTATAGTTTGTATACTTCTCTTGTGTGTTTCTCCACACTTCTGCCCAGTAAATCAGATATAATAGTAGAGTCTAATATAATGTATGAAGAGCTTTCAGAATATGTTTAGTTTTTTTCCAGGACTCCGAGCTGATTTACCTGGAACATATTTAATCTGTGGTTTCCAGCAGATTACCCAAAGTAATGTAATTCCATAAATCCCTTACAATGTTAACCAGATCAATAGTTCTACCCCCCCCCCCCCCCCCCCCCCCCGCCCCCCCCATAAGATGCAGCAAAGCCACACCAGAACGAAGATAATTAATTTTAATAGAGTTGATAAATACGTCGTTTGTATACTTGATATAACATTTTGGACCAAGGACAGATCCTTGAGGAACGCCACATGTGATAAAAGTCTAGATTTAGGCTGATTTATCTGAACAAACTGTTAGTTGTGTAGCTCGGCTGTTGGACAAACCTAAAATATTCATCCTCCTGTCTGCAGATGTCTGTGATGATGATGATGGTGGAGCCAACATGGAGGACCAGAGGTGTCCGAGTCAGACTGGACGTTCCCTGTGGAGCTCCTTCATTAAACTTAGTGATGATGATGATCCAGCAGAATCTTCAGCTTCTTCAGCAATGAGCAGAAACTTTTCACCATCTCCTCAGCAGCTGATCCCGCCCTCTGGACCGACCTGGAATGGTTGGTACTGTCCCTTTAAGAGAGGGTTCAGCAGGAAGGAGCTCAGGTCCACCATGGGGCGGGGCCACCTCTGTCTGGTCATGACATCACCACTGACTGGGACTCCAGGTAGGTTTTAATTGGCCGATAGAACCTGCTCTAGAAATGTTCACTTTTTCTACAATAGAAGCGCATCTGTTTGGTTTAGTTCTGCGTTTAGATCCTGGAGGAACTAATGAGGCGTTCAGGTGTCTTTGTTTATCTGAGCTCAGCTTGTTCTGTCTGACAGCAGGGAGGGAAAAGGATCTGATCTACAGTCTGGATTTATTTTTTATTTTTCATGTTTTCAGTGAAAACTTTGAGGCTCCACCTCCTGACCTGCCAGACATGTGACAGCGTCCTCGCCTGTTGCACATCTGGATCCAACAGCTGCTCTATGCCAGCATGTATCGTTTCACATGTTTAATGTGTTTCTAACATGAAGCTTCTCAGAATATCGCTGCTTAAACCATCAAATGATTCTTTTATAAATACAGATGTTCATTTATCTCATGCTGGAACTTCAGCTGATGATTATCTGATCAATAAACCAGTGAAAATGTTGCTTTTATTCCACACCTGTTTTCTGGTGCAGTTCCTTCTGCTCTGGACTCATTTTCTGACATTGTGAAATCAGACATTTGCAAACAACTCAAAAAGAATCCAACGAATTCCAACGTTTTTCTGGATAAAGTGAAATAATCTGAAAATCGTTTTTTTTTGGGGGGGGGCAGAAAATCCATGTTAAAATATGTTTATTTTGTCTACAATGCTGTTTAAACTTTGCTGTAGAAGATAAATAACTGTTAGAACCATTTATGCATTTATGTTCTGTTGAGAGTCTGACATCACAGAGTTTAGGCTCCGCCCCCTCAGCTTTTTATTTTTGTCCCCATTTTGTCCTGGATGCACTCCTGCTCAGAAGCTTCTAGAAACATTAAAATTCACCTTTAAATATGTGGAATCTTCAGCTAAATGAGATTTATCTGCTGGTTTCTATTGGTTGTTTTTATCTTGATGTATCAGGTTAAAGGTCAACATGGCCGACCATTTCAAGTTTTCTGTCCAAATATATTAAAATAAGTCTGTAATGTTCAACATGTTTCTGTTAATATTAATTATTTTCCTGTCTGGATGTAGAAAAGCAGATTTATTATAATTTATTATCAGCTGTTCTACAGCAGCTCCGCCTACTTGATCTATCAATCAACCCGTCGCCATGGGAAGCGCAGAGCTCTGCTGTCTGAAGCGGTTCTGTGGAAATGACGACTCGGACTCTGAGCTGGACGCCAACACGTTTATTGCCTCTAGCTCCGCCTACTTGTCCTCAGGCTTGTTGAAGCAGTAGGTGAGGCAGTACTTCCCGCAGTAATGGCGGTCAAAGTGGCTCGCCATGAAGACGCCGGCGCCGCACTCGTCAGCGGGACACTCGCGCCTCAGCCGGTGGATCTTACCGTTCTCGTCCACCTGCACGCACAAACACAATCAGAGCCCCTCCTCCTGGACGGAGGCCCCTCCCCCTCATCTAAGCCCCGCCTACCTTGTAGTACTTCAGCACGGCCAGCTTGACCTTCTTCCTCTTGTGCTTGTTCTTCTTGGGGGTGGTGTAGGACTTCTTCTTCCTCTTCTTGGCGCCTCCTCGCAGCCTCAGCTCCAGGTGGAGAGTGGACTCCTGAGGAGAGGAAGGGGAGGAGTTACAGCGCCCCCTACAGTCCATCAGAACCATCAGGTCACTACAGACACTAATAACTGCTTCTAAAGCCACCCAGAACCATTCAGACGTGATTCTCAGCAGCGATTGGCTGATAAATATTAAATAAAAACTTCCTAACTACAGAGAAACTCTGGAGGAAGCGCTTCATTCTCAGCCTGATTGGTTCTGAGATGAAGAACCGCTTTGATCGCCTCCAGAACATGAACCGGAACATTTATCCTGAACTGAACTGGTTCAGATGAACTGAAAGCCGCAGAGCTGAGTAGTTCTTCCTGATAACAAAGCAGACGTCACCTTCTGGATGTTGTAGTCCGACAGCGTCCGTCCGTCCTCCAGCTGCTTCCCTGCAAAGATCAGCCTCTGCTGGTCGGGAGGAATTCCTGCAACACAGCAGACACAGAGAGAGACGCCTTCAAGGACCAGTTTGATTAGTTTAAAACATCCAAACTCATTTATCTAATTTATTTATGTAAAACCACAAATCAAACCAAAATATGTTTCATAATCATATCAAGGTCATATTTTCCCATGAAAGCTGCAGGATGTGTGTTGGCACCAGAAGTATGACCATATTTGGACACTTGGTCCAATCCTGAAACACTTGAAGCAGATTTTTGATTTTAATATATATAAAATGTTTCTTTACTCACTATGTGGTTAGAAAGAATAATTAAATAGATCAGCTTTTACAGTCAACCATTATAGAAATGACTTTAAAATCTCTGGAGATAAATGAAATAATTGCTAATCTTCTGTTTTAGAAAATTAACCTGCGACAACAGCAGCTCACTTTATACTGGAAACAAATTACACTAAAGAAATCTGAAATTATACTATGAGAGAATAACTATTTCATTTGCAAGGTAATAAAAATAAAAAGCAGCATTCTCACTTAAAGTGTTTAACTCCAGCATTTAGTTTTTGCTCCGTCAAATTAATAAACTCTAACTTCGTACCAGTGTTGCTAAATTAGTAACTTTTTCTAACGACTTTTTCCAAATCTAGCGACATTTCTAACCACCCTGAACTACTTTCTGTGAAACTTTGTCTCTGATTTTCTCTACAGATTAGAAACTCGGCTTGTTCAGCATCCAGACACTCAGAAAGGGAATCATCTGCTCATGTACATCTGACCAATCAGAAACCTTTCTGGGTTCATTTCACCCGCTTACAAAGTGGTTAGAAATCATTTTTTATAGTAAAACAGAAATCTGCAGGTATATAAGGCACAGGAACATCGTTCTTCACCTTCACTCCTTTCAACGGGAAAAAAGGCAGAAGCTTTTCTGCACTGGATCACACACCCGTGGTGCATTCAAGGAACCTTCGAAACGCATGGTGAGTTCCATAACTTAGGACATTTAAAACACTGAAAATATTACCATAAGCCATAAGCTTCTGTTTAATGACGGTTGGAAAGCAGCATTCAATGCATAATAAATACGCTCTACTTATTTTTTACAAAGTACTAAAAAAGATGTTCATTTAATATCTTGTAAATGTTGTAGCACTTCTCTTTAGAGTTTACTTCAGGTAAAATAATAAAACATGCTCCACCGTCTCTTCTAGAAGACAAAAGTCACATTTCCCTGTATTACATGTTTCCCCTCTTTAAATCATTTATTATTTCACCCTGTATGACCAAATCTTAATCTAGATATAATTATTTCCTCCTTTCTGTCTCATTCTGTTTTCCTACTTATACCAACTTTCCTTTGAATACATAATAAAACCACCTACCAGTTATTTCTTATTATTATTATTTCTGCCATCTTTCCTCGACCTTATGAGGCGACACTTTTCTGTTCTATGGCTTCTTTTATTTTAACATGTCTGAACAAACTGATTTTATTCATATTGGATGTTAGAGGAGAAAATTCAGAGTGATTAATATGCAAATGAGCATGTGATGTCATGTAGCGACTTCCTGGGTAAACTCCAGCTCCTTTCTGTCAGACAGTTGGAAACACGGCTTCCTAGCGCCTGTTCATAGTTTTTGGGTCAGTGTGACCAACAGGATCTTTGGTTCCTGTCAGACAGACATGAACTCTGACACATATTTGTTGTGAGGACATTTATTCAGCGGTTGGTCTGTAAAGTTAGACCTGAGCTTACGTCTGCTGCAGCAGCTGGGGGAAAGACAACAACGCTGCTGCTACTAACATGATACACAACAACAAAGACGCTCCTCTCACTGCTAAAGGGAAAAATATTTGCTCTATTTTGAACATTTCACGCCGCCTGGCTGGAACAGAAGCATCGTGTTTCTGCCGGTCCGTCCCCTAAAAATGTCCTGGTGGACACGCCGGACACTTATGTTCCTGCCATTTAATGCTGGTGATGAATTCATGGTAAAATAGCTGCTGTTTTCCTAATAGATAAGAAGATGTAGATTATTATGTTCTAGAGCTGCAGTGAATCATTATCAGGTCAAAAAATCAGTCAAAATGATAAATTAATCATTGATTATTCAGTAATTATTCAATCCAGCTCCTTATGTTCTGATTTATAAAATGTTTAATAAATGATCAATTAAGACAGAAATGGCTTCAATTAGTGAGACTTGAACAGCCTACATAACACATAATGCTGACATGAAATACTGATCCTTGATCTAACTAGATCTTGTATAATAAAAGGCCGACAACATGAGCAAATCAGATGAACAATACTTCACATCAACATGATCGTTTCCTGAACAAGTTAAACAATGAAGCTTTGTTTCAAACTTTCTAAAAGTTTCTAGTAAAGGTGATGGTCCTTCCTGCAAACAGTTGAGAGAAATGTGCTTATTGTACTAAGAACAATTTACCAACATCATCTTTAAAAAGAGCAATTTGTACCATCCTAGTTAACCTAACAGATGTGTTTTTGGACTGCAGGAGAAAGATGGAGTACCTGGAGAGAACCTCTGCATCCACAGGGAGAAGATAGAACTGTATAGAAAAGAGCCCAGGCTGGGATTTGAACCCAGGACCGTCTTGCTGCAACAGTGCTACCAACAGCGTCACTGTGCAGCCCAGAAAGTAGCATGTTCTTGGGTACTGTCAAAGAGAAACAAAAGCTAAAAAGTAACCGATCCTGGATCTTTTCTTTGTAGCTTGAGAAGAGTGACCCTCTCCCTCGCTTCATTTTGAGCTCCTAGTATCAGCTGACCTTGAACTTCCTGGTCAAGGTCTCTCAGTGTTGATTGGAAAATCACATCTGATTGACTCTCCACTCCTCCCATTCAGGGCTGTTAAGGTTGGCTCAATGTAACAGACACAGCAGGACTTGATCTGAATCAGCTACATTTTTTCCTGAAAACAAAGAAAAAGCCTCTAACAGTTCTGTGTGTATTAATGTCAAAAATGTTTTAGTAAAAAGCTCCAAGTGTAGATCAGATTTCTGAGCTTCAGCAGCAACCAGAACTGTTGGTTCAACCTGAAGTTAGAAGTCAGAGAAAAGTAGAAGAAGAAAATCAGATCAACGACTCAGACGTTCTTTCCTTCCATCAACCTCATTTATTGTTAGGAACACATCACACACAGCCAAGTAGAAACATGAAGCTTTTACTTTTAAAACAAACTCATGCGTTTCAAATTTTCAGATTTTAGTCCAACACAAACATTTTCACTAGAACTGATCTCAGTGCAGCTTCTGGTTCATGAACAACGGCTCTGGATGGTTTATTTCTGCACGTCTCCAGCATCTGGAACAATACAGCTACACAGTTCACATGTTCCATCAGAACTGCAGAAGCAGAGCATGAATTAAAGAGGGTGTGATTACTTTTGACCATGACTGTAGTGATGATTGATGGTTGTTGATGCAGCGCCGTCTGACAGACCAGTGATCACTGCTCTCCAGGTGAACTTTGATCCCTGAAATCTTTTTCACTGCAGAGGGACAAATCTGCCCATTCCTTCCAATCTTTCTTTGAGGAACTTTGTTTTTAATCACTTCAATGATTTTCTGTCTGAAAGTGGAGATCATCTGAACATCTTTGCTCCTTCTAGATTCAGACTTTCATGCATAATTCCTCAGGACCAAACAACAAAGAGAGACCAGGAAATAATGGCCTCCATGGGAGAGTTCCAAGGCCAGAACAACTGCTGACCCAAAAGAACACAAAGTCCCAAAAGTATCTGGAGGATCTCTGAGGATTTGGAGAAATAATTGATGGATTTACAAGATAAAAGTGGAGCTTTTAGTGAAGTGTGGGTCATGTTACACCTAGTGTTAAACAGACACAGTATTACAGAGAAAGATTCTAACACACACAGTTAAACATTGTGGTGGTCTGGAGATGATTCAATGCTTCAGGACTTCTTGGTGCAACTGATGGATCCCTGCAGTTTGTCACCTTAAACTCAAGATCAAATATAGATGAAGTGATTCGTTGTGTCTGTGTTTCTATACTGTAGAATTACAATGCATTAACGTGCCCAGCGTGATGAGTGACATCTATAGTGATAGAACACAATGTCTATGCTGTAAAACACTGAAGGGAATAATAATGTAACTGATGTGAGCTGCTGTCTAAGTTATGTAGTAACGTTTATGACATGGGGTTAAGGAAAGAATTAATATCGTGTTCAGGTGGACCACGTGATGACGCTGCTTGTGTAGTAGCTTTGTCTCACCAGAGGATGGCGCCATTGCTCCATCTGTAACCCCCCTTTAATGTAGTTTCATGTAAACTGGTGAAGCTCATTATATTTCTCCAAAGAGTAATATCCTCATTTATGTAATTGTAGATTGTTTGAAGGGACATAGCAATGTTTATTGATATGTTTATGTTTGATGATCCTGATTTGTATTATTTGTGTGGATTTATTATTTACGTTGCAGAGTAATTTAAGTACAGCTGTTTGAATGACAGAACCTAATGTGATTTATTGGTTCTTTATCAGACTATAATGACAATGATGGATATTGGAATGTTCTGAAGAGCACTGCTAGAATTTAGTACAGTTGGAAGAAGAA